>JBBPCS010005661.1:0-28212 GCA_037974645.1 Hollardia meadi
TATCTGCCCGACTGAGGCATCGAAAGCGGCACCAGTTTAAACGTAATTTGTCCTACAGTTCACCTTATTATTTATGTGAATATACCTTTTATGACATTAAATATTATTCCCGATTAAACTGTACAACATATTTGAGGGGTTCTTTTGCAAAAACATATCTCCATTTGTATTTATTATCCCGAGGTACAAAGGTAGCGTGCAAAGCCATGTTCATCAGATAATCACGACACTGAAGCACCTGATAAGCAGTGTGTTGAATTATCTAGGGTTCTACAGTGTAGATGGCAAAACTACCAACAAAGTAAGACTGTTTGCAGACTTGCTAGCCTTCCAAGTCAGTCAGAAACAAGAGTATGCCAAGACTATACTGCAGGACAAGACACACTCTGACCATTAACTGATGGACATTGTTGGCCACACGTGACAGCTCACTGTATGTCACACTTAAATCTTAAGCTATATGGGTTGTGTTTGGAATGAATTACCGGTAATTAAAAACAAATCATGTGTGAAGACAAATTAGTTTGGACTTTTCAAAATACAATATTCAAGAAGTTGATTCATCTCATTTTTAACATTGTGGTTTGTGGTGCTGTGCTTACCTGTACATCTCCAGGGTCTGTGCAAATTGAAGCACATTGTTGTAGCTTCCAAACAGGTTGGAGACGCAGACCGTGAAGTTAAATTGCAACTTTTTCTCCTCCTTCTCCTCGGTTTTCAGGTTTCTTATAGGAAGCCAAATTTGGTTAACACCCCACCCTCTGTCTTGCTGAGTCAGAAGACTTACATGTGTAGCGGCACAGTTTTGAGGAATCTGACACATGACATCCGTAGTAACGTAGGGAAAACCAAAGTTGTCTGGGTGTTGTGAAATTGTTGTTGGAGTTGGAGTTGATAACCGGCCTCCACAGCAGAAAAGACAGTAAAGGGGTTGGATGGAGTCTCTCTGAAATATGCCAATGATGCGTATATCAAAGCCATTCACTCTCTGGTCCATGAAGGCTGACACCAGTAAGTGCTTGGTCTTGTTGAGGGGGGTGATGGTCTTTTCAGAGATCCAGAGGGGGCAAGTGTTTGGCACCCCATGTGGCTTTGGGATGGGCTTGTTTGTCCTGGGTATTCTCAGAGTTATGAAGAGGATGATGGTGAAGGTAGTAATGAAGAGAAGGAAGAACTTCCCTCTGACTTTGCCTTTGTCCATCCAGCCGCAGATGAGATAGAGTCCCAACCTGAGGCAGAATTAGGAATCCATTAGACAGATTACACAACTGAAGAGCAAAGGAAACACACACTGATGGCTAAAGCTGGGTTGTGAAATTTCTGCAACAACCAGCGCTCTGCAACTTAAGAAAACACATGCAAATAGACAAAACACTAGCAAGTTAAGAAAACATCTTCATCAATTTGACAACATGTGTGCTGCAAACCCTCACAACACAACCAAATAAAGAAACGCACTGCAAGTAGCACAGATGACAATGAATATTGATGTTTCTAGGGGACACAGAAAAGTGATGGACACGCGGGACACACTTGTTTTGCGACCATTTGTGACTCTCAAAGTTATTGAAGTCGGCTACTTGTCAGTGATGTTGGAAAATGAGCTCAAATGTACGTTTTTCTCCGTATTTTAATATCGTGATGGCTCGGTGGGTTTTTTTGTGGTATTATTTGAATTGGCAGGCTAATAATAAGCAAAATGCAAAGGCTATAGGTTAGCAACAGATATCAGGTACATTTTAGTTAGACATGGGTGTCCCATGTGTCCATTACTTTTTAGTGTCCCATAGGTACATCCATATCCGTTGTCATCTGTGCTACTTGCAGTGCGTTTCTTTATTTGGTTGTGTTGCGAGGGTTTGCAGCACACATGTTGTCAAATTGAGGAAGATGTTTTCTTAATTTGCATGTGTTTTCTCAAGTTGCAGTGCGTTGAGCTCTCTCTGCCACTGTAAATATCCTCAACAGGCGTGAATGTGATCAGTGACACTCACAAACTTCATTTCATTTATTTATTACTTGGAACAAACTCGCAGTCTAATGTAATCCAATTGCATTTATTACACAGCTAGTGTATTGGATTGCATTCAATTGTTTAGATGTTTCTAAAACGTCTGTCTTTAGGAGACTCGGTATCAATCATAATCAATTTAAGAAAAGCTAGTGAGATGAGGTTTAGTGACGGGGCTGTAATATTTCTGGATATTTTGGGAAGGTAGATGACCTAAAGAGGACTTTATGTAATGTTTTAAACCTGCAGTGCAGAACTTATGTCTAATTACACAAACACTGTCGATGTGCTTATGAAGCCATAGGCTTTTTGTTATTGTCATTTGTTTTTGTTGTCATTCCTACCTCTGTGATTTTATGTTAACTTATTGTTGAAACTTTGTGTTGCTGCTATTCTTGGCCAGGTCTCCCTTGTAAATGGGACAAACCTGGTTAAATAAAGGTAAAATAATTTTTTTTTAAAAAGGCTCCGACATACTTCCTAGTTTCTGTACCCTGTAGCACATGACTGTACACTTTCACGACCGTTGCTCCCCTTCTGCTCTGGAAAACAAATCTTGAAAACAAACCGATGAGCCAGCATGGAAATGTGGCCGCGGATACAGCTATATTGTGAAATACAGAGATTTCCCCTGTGGTGATCAGCTTAATCAGCATTGTGTGAGCTTGTCCTGCGCTCCATGTTTAAGGCTGATTCTAATGTTTAAATTAGATATGTAAAATGTGGAACAAAAACACAACATGATGGTTTATTATTCTCCACACAGCTGGGCTTTGAGCGAACTACTGCTAACATGCTGACACTAATGTCGATTATCTCAATTTAGTGTGTTAGCATACGAACATTTGCCATTTAGAATTAAACACAAAGTACAGCGGATTCTGATCTTTTGCTGGTATTTGTCATAAAAAGTCATCCAAAGTATAAAGACAAATTAATATTTTAGTTGTCCAGAGATTTTACTAAAAACCAAAAATGTGAACCTGAACAGTTGCTGAGATATTTCAGTCTGGACCACTGATTGACCATCACTGACATCCCTGGAGCCACACCGCTGCAGTGGAGAAAAATAACTTGGGTGACGTCTGACACCAAGTTGTTTTGCTGTATAATCATTGAGGAGCGATAGCTTCTCATGGTCACATCTAGTCCTGGGGGAGTACAATCATGGGAAAAGGCAGAAAACAGGATGTGCCACGCACCAACAAAGTCTCTCAATAAAGCAGTGATGATTTATGATTTTATCTATCTATCTATCTATCTATCTATCTATCTATCTATCGCCACTGAGCAGCTTTCATTGGAATGAACAGGGCCCCGTCTCTAACGCTGTATCCAGATCCCTCTATACATCCATGGCTGCAGCACTCCCTCCTGCTCGTTTAGTTTGACGCTCGGAGCGCAGGATACTTAATACCAGTTAAACATTTTTATCAGGTCCTCTGTTCTCTCATCTGGATTATGGTAGGTAGATCATATGAGAACAATGTCCACAGGGAGTAAGAAAAACAACCCGAAACTGTAAAAAGTGAGGTGGACATGCCTCCCACCACCCTCTGTGTAAATTACCCCCCCTTCACTCTACATATTGTCCAATATGAAACTTATTTTGTTGCAGAGTCATCACACTATACATTTAGGTTGCTCTCCATTATTCTCAATAGTAAAACTGGTCTTCTGTTGCATCACTCATATCATCGGTCACATAAGAGAACTTCCTACGAAAGGGACATTTGTAACTGAAAAGGACAGTTTCTCAAGTGAACGGTCCAACCTGTTTGGAACTTGCTGTAATTGAAAAACACATTCCACTAACTGAGTCATGCCTCCTTGACTGAGTCAAAAGCCAATAGTTTGTTCTTCTGGGGTAAATGTCAGAAACAGTCACACATCTAAAAATGGATAGGTGTAGCTGTGGTCATGAGTGTACGTTCGTTCCTCTTCACCTTGCAAAGATTTTAAATAAAATAAAATAAATAATAATAAATAAATAAAATCTATCTGAAAAGTGACCTCCGACTGCTTTATCAGCAGCAATCAAAGGCATCTGCCATAATGCAGATCATCTTTCTAGTTGGGCTTAACACGGCCTTACCACCAATTACATGTAAATGTCCAAAAGCTAGACCATCAGAACAAACATTTAAAAGCCTTTTCACGACTTCAGACACAGCTCCTCATTAAAGCTGCAAAAAGCTGCAAATTAACCTTACATTTTTTCCCTCCAAACCAAAGAGCTGTATTTGTCCGTTTTCTCACAATCTGCAATTTCTTTAAACCCTGAAAACAGAATATTTGACTGATGAGCAAATTAATCAGTGTGCAGTGCGTGTAAGGATAGGCAAGATAACACACAGGTGACTACCCTATTCTATTATCAGGCAATCTATGGACATTAGAAATATGCACACATTCAAACTCTAGTCTGTGACCGGATGAATGTGGGTGTCTACTTAGCTGCTACAGTTCTAGGAAATGGAGTGAACAGTCACAAATTCACAAATATATACATATATATAGTTTAGAAACAAGGCTTTCAGCAAGTAGCCTTTACTTAGCTTGGAACAGTTTTTGGTAAAAGGCTTGATAATATTGCATCTTAGAATAAAAGATATAACAATAAGTGACTATATTAAACTTCATTTCCAACAAAAAAAACCGCGGTGATACATAATTAGTGATTGTCCGTTGGTAAAACTGCGCTCACTTTGCTCTTTATGGTCTGTGATAACGGTATTTTAGGGCTAGCGGTTCCACACCCACGAATCTGAATAAAGCTTAGTAGGGAGACATTCGGAAGCGTTATGCGCCAAGTCGTGTCAGTTTTAAGAGGAATAAGAAGAGAATATTCAATATAGGCTCCAATAACTCACTCAAACCTGAAGTGCAGTCAATTTCCTGGTGTAGGGCGGCTGAAGACAATACGACAAGGCGTGTGGGGATAGTTAGTCACCCCCGAGTTTCTGGTTTCAGCAGGTGTCACCTTGCCTCCGGTGCCATTATTTGTCTCTCCCTCCCTTCCTGTTACTTGTCTTTTTAACCTGGATGTGTGGTGAGCGCCTGGGCGGGACCACCGGCGCTCTCCAGGGTGGAGCGATCGTCTGCACAGTTTCGGGGGAAAAAAATGGTTTCAAGGTTTTTAAACACCTCCCCCACTCCACAGGCAAAACCAGCCTTTAATAACAACTGAGCAAGTAATGTGTCAAACACGGCAACTTGCCTTGCAAGGCGTTATAATACGACTCCATCATTAGATGTTCCTCTCTTCAATGCAACCTGTGGATGAAGAGGCTGGATCACACTGCGTTGAATTGTAGTCAGTATAACTTCAAATTACATGCCATTTTTTTTGTAATTAGTAACGTCACCAAAAAAAAAGTAGTAATTTGAATATTGATGGGTTACTTCAAAATCAACTAAAAAAAAAACTGCAGTGCAGGTGTGGTGAAACCACATTACCCTGACAAAAATAGCCAACTGGCACAAACTACAACTACTACAACAGTATCTACCAACATCTTGGGGTTTTTGTTGCTGCCCAAAGACTTTGTAGACAACTTTGCATCGTAACACAAGAGGAGCACTTACTCAACATCTTCCTTTTTTTTTTTTTTTTAATGTAGCCTAAATAAAACAGAAAACTAAATTTATAATCCCCATTACATGTGATCACCCAACCCCCATGTGTGTCCCAACAACAGGGGCCCACATGTAGAGTTCACCTTTACAGGTCAACTCTAGGTGTGTGGTTGTCAAAACCCTGCAGACCTGCATGCCATTTTTTTCAGTGAAGATAGGGAACACTTCTGCTTTTTGCATCTATTCTTAACTTTTTAAATCATCAGTCATTCAGGGGCTATTATATTATAATTGAATGAAAGTCTTATTTTCTGCTGTGTCATTATATCAGCTGTAAGCTAGCTAGGCTAACGTTAGCCACGGGAGCAACAGGACATGTAAGAGTGGTCCGTCTGACTTTTTTTTTCTGGACCATGTGGTTTCTTCTCAGAGAGAGACAGGGTGAGGGCGGCGTTGAGTTTCAGATGTGCAGGTGAGATTGAGAACATAAATGTTCTGGCAAGGACACAATTCTGAATACACAAATCCAAACAGTTAAGGCAGTAACCTAAACATGATTTTCTATTCATTAGTTATATACGGTTTAATGTTAGATATGCATTTGCAGTTATTTATTAGTCATTTGGTGTGTGACATAAGGTTTCTTGTCCTGACTCCTGTCTGTAACAGCTGAGCATGGACAACAGGGACAGAGAAGGCTTTGATGATTCAGATATCACTACCTGCACGGAGCCTGAACATCCTCGTCCCAAGTTGTTGCTGGTTTGTAAAATTTCCCTGGCTGCACTCCAGTTAAATTGTGGCATAACTATCAAGTGTCTGAAGATATGTTCAGGAAGTGATAATTATCCATTTTACTAATACTGGAACAACAAATTGATATGTTAGAAATGTGGTCCTTTATTCAGTGTGAATGATTTTATGCTATTCAACTGCACTAGTTGGGATCTGTAAAGCATGTTGTTTGGTACGTCTCTTCCCATTAAAATTAATGCGAAACAGCCATTTAACAGCCTATTTGCAAAAATAAATCTCCTGGGGCGCATGTCCCCGGACCCCTCTACATGGGTGGAGATCTCAACCCCCCCAATGTTCAACCCAAACGTACGCCCTTGGGAAGAGGGCAATGAACTATGACACAGTAAATGCATCCAAAAAAAGGAAATACATACAACAATGTGTATTGCATGTTACTTTGATTTGTTCAAATGTAGGCTTTTCCATATACACCTTGTTGTCCTCACATAGTAGAAATTGCCTTCTGACTGTTGAAACACCCGTGTTAATTCCCAAAGGAGGCAAAGAATTGGGTTGTTTCTCTTGTTGTCTTTGTGCAGCACAGTTTTAAATTTCAGAAGGGAGGGGAGGGGGAATGTCAATGTTTGTGTCCCAAGAGTCACATGCAGATACTAATGAAGATTTCCTTTAATCAAGTGGCTTTGTCGGGATAAAAGACATCCTGACAAACTCAAAACAAAATGAAGTACTTTTGTTTCCTCCTTACTCTAAAACAAGCTAATGCCTTCTATGATTTCACTTTGATGGAGCACTTGACCCATTTATACATTTTAACAATCACTACGATGGTTCACAGGGGGGCAGAAATCACTGAAGCCTCAGCAAAGCAGAGAAACGTTATACAGCTGTGGTAAGGGAGTGCAAAATAAATAGGCTCAGTGTAAGAGGAGGGCACAGAAAGGTGGAAAAACTATTTAACCTTTAAGTTTGAAGTTTAACCACATCGGCTTCATACAAAATATGTAGACCAACATGTGACAGATCCTGTATCGTCTCACCACAGTTTGATGACCATATCCGAATTATTTGGCAAGCGTTGGATCCTTGATTTTCCCATCTCTGCTGAAGCTGTGACACGATGCAATAAACTGATCTGTTCGAAGATCCTAATCAGTTCCTGAACTCAAGTTATTCAGCTACAGTTTCACAGTGTGCACTAAGGATGTATGCATTAAGTACTGCATACTTTGACGTCCAACCCACTTGGCACCACCCTCAACACACAAGAAAACTTGGGCATTATTTAAAGACAGATTATAGATCAGTTAGTGCTGAGTGTCCTTAGAAGTGCTGAAAGAACTGTCATGCCCCCTCATTCAACTCATAACTTTTTCAATGCTTTATACAATGATTTTGGTTTTACATTGTGTTTGTTATAGTAGCCTATGTTGTTTATTATGATCACTGGTTTTTCAATGTGCTTTAAAATTTATATTGCAAAATTTACAACTGCAAGTGCAATATAAACCCAGTTTAAGAGATAGTCATTAGAAATCTTACTGGAAGTTAATCATGAATAAACAGTAATAAAAGTGTTTTCTGCCATTAGACATCACCACAGAGCAAACATCAACCTCTGTGACTGCAGTGTATTTGTTGTACGTATCACAGCCACATTTTATTACGTACATCTAAGGGAATATAGCATCTGTGAAGCTTTTGAAAGGCTGTAAGCCTGGAGGACGTCATCTCTTATTAAAAAACAGAGGGGAAGGAGCTCTTAATCGGTTCAATATAAAAGACAGAAAATAGGAACCCTTGAATGCAGGAAAGTAAGGTAATTTAATATTAAATATGTTAGTATATTACATTTAATGGCACAAACAACACAAAAAGGCTTAGACTAGCTTTTCCTCAGGCAAGAGTTTTATGCTGATGGGTCAAATTGGGTAAGAGCAGTGAAATAAGTGGCATAGATTACACTTAAACCAGACTAGAACTCCCGCCTCGCAGTTGTATGCCTTCATGCACCAGTTAAGTTGCAGTTTACATCCATGTCTGTCCAGACTCATATAATATATGTAGTGGCTGATAGAGAGCTTGGTCACATGGTGCAAAGACAATCACCTGAAGCTCAATATCAACAAAACCAATGAGCTTGTGGTGAACTAGAATGCTTCAGATATGAATGTTGCTGAAAAAGCAGCTCTAAATTCTGAAACATGGATTCTTCACACACACACACGTTCAACCCGGCAGCACAGAAGATCTAAACAATCAGCACAGTCTGTGTAAAATTTTGGTATAATTAGCCTTTAAATTCTTGACTTGTCTAAAAATGTCTTTAATAGATCACAGTGACCTTGACCTTTGATCACCAAAATCTATTCAGTTCATCCTTCAGTCCAAGTGAATGTTTGTGTCACATTTGAAGAAATTCCTTCAAAGCGTTCCCGAGATATTGCATTCACCAGCATGGGACCGATATGAGGTCACAGTGACCTTGAACTTTGACCTCTGACCAGAGTTTGCATCAGAATATCGCATTTACAAAAATGGAACAGATGTACGGACGGATGAACCGACAACCCAAAAGCCATAAATACAAAAGTGGGATGCTTATATTATTGGTGAAACATACTGATCCCATACTATTGGTAAGCCACATAGTAATCAGCAGGTAGCCTCCTGAATAATTAGTCTAAAGAATTACTGTATCGACAAACCAGACTTTTTTTTTCTGGCATTGAACAGCTCCTCTACTGTTGAAAGTCATAGCACCCAAACCTGCTGGGTGACTTTATCTTTGCAATACATACTTAGCCCTTGTTTACATTATTTCAGTCGTTTCAGAAACATACGAGTCACAAAAAACAAAAAGAGGTTGTTTTTTTAAACGATACCCAGCCCTTTAAACTGAATGCCAGCAGCAGTAGTACTATGTTTGGCAACTGCTATCAAACTAAAGCAGACAATAACTTATGCTTGTTGTGGCAATAAAGCTGAACTCCTATGAGGTTACAGAATCTGATGGGTCACACAGTGTTGCGTAACACTGGACTATTTCTTGGCTGGGTGCAGTGACTTCATGGAAACAAATAAGTGCTAAATACAACAGAGTAGAGTAGAGTAGAGTTAGGCTAGCCGTTTCCCCCCTTTCCCAGTCTTTAAGCTAAGCTAGTCCGCTGCTTAATATTCAATGGATAGGTATGACAGTGGTATTGAACTTCTCATTTAACTCTTGAACAAGCATGTTTCCCAAAATGTTACTTTAAAGTTACTTAAATTATCAATTTAATTATTAATTATTGATGAAGCATTTATCAATAAAAACAGATTCATAGACTCAGGAACAGTAGAAATTGATTGAAAAAGGTGGGAAAACAATATCAGCTACTGATGTCATTAACCTTATCACAGTTTAACATGAGCTGTAAAAGAGCTGTAAAAATTAAATTAGTTATTGACACAGAATTATCAGCCTCTGGATCAACAAATAATTCTCCTCGCTCATCACAGGAATCTCAGTTCACCATCTTAAAATAAAGAAAATTATCTCTGACAGAGTCGTATTACAATTTCATTTCTTAAAAGATTTATTTAACAAAGTTAACTTCCATGTGCATATGAAATTAACCGACAACCTTAATGTGAAATTTGTTATTGACCCAATGTACAGTATGTGGATGTTAGGGATGACAACACACTGCCATAGCTTTGTTGGCCAATTCTGTTTACCAGCATGAAACTACAGGTCAAGTAAATTTTCCAATCTCACAGCAGTTTAGGTCATGAGAAACTTTGCTGAGCCAGTTTTAGAAGGGACTTTGGTTGCATGTGTATCGTGTGGACGATGAACAAGTGCATTTTCCACCATTTGCCTCCATCTCACAATTTCTTCTGAAATTTAACTACCACCTCAGCGTCCTCCCATATTATTATATGCATATTCTTATATATCTTTCTGCGTGAGGAGTGAATAACAGGATGTATGAGAAGTAAACTTCAGGCCATGCAAAAGTAAATAGTTTTCCCAACTGAACTTTCACCGGAGCTTCATTTGACAATATCAGACATCCTCGTTTCAGACCTGACATTTTAAAACAGCAATTAAATATGACGTGTGGCACCGTTTCACCGTCCGTCCATGGTTTTGTTATAACCTACCGCTCCATGTTCTGGTCTCTGCCAGATGAGCAAGTAAGTGTTCATGACGGCTTATACATTTACTTTTAATTCAAATCACAACATGGCATAATGTGACATCAGTAATATCAAGGTGAAATGTCATTAAGGAATGCAGTTAGAACCACAACCTATGAGGCGCTACACAAGCAGGGAAGAGCAGAAAGTTTGATTACACATTTGATCATCTTAAATAACTGATACAACTTATTAATATAAAAGGAACATCTGTAGAGTCCGGCTCCCGCCCATGGTTTGTATATTCCAGCTGTATGTCACACCTCTTTTATGGCACAGGGCAGTGAAAAGACTTCCGCAAAGGACACACCTGTGCATCCTCGCTCATAGCTCCTGTGGCAACCCTCCTCTCTCCTCTCGACGCATTTTAGGAATTGAGACATCTTTCAAGAAGGCGTGTTGATATTGATTTCTGGGTCACAGGCAGGAGGACGGAGACGAGGAGGCACAAAGTAGAGAAATGAGCAGAGCCAAAGGTGGAAAGAGTCAACACTCATGGGCTACTTGCACTTTGAAGTTTCATGTTGTTCCACAGCTATTCACCAGGAAGCGAGGAACAATAAAGTTCACCCACAGAATGACCTCACCAAACTGTTCTGGAGCGTCAACATGAGCGGAGCACAACACTGACCTGAAATGTGTATAGTATTGTTGCAATAAATGGTGAAAAAGTTGTTGTCCTGACTGAAATATGTAATTCTGTATAAGTATTGCATGCACACTTAAGAGAGCACGAGGGAGTTTGGTGGTGTGACATCAACATTTTGAATATAGAAGGAGCAACAACAGGACAGAAATGCCGTCAGTCACATTTATAGAGTACAACGCTACAACAGCCCTTCAAATGTTTAACAATCTTCAAGTTAACCATTAAGCAGCATGAAAAGAGTTCAGGTCTCACCTCACAAGCAAATGCTGTTGCAGGAGGAGAGTGTAATCCACTTATTTTTCAGCCTAGATTGTAGCAACACCTTTTTAAATGTCCTGCAGGTGAGGGTGAACACGCAGCAGCTTGTTTAGGCAGATTGTGCACCAGTCCGAGCATCTGTCCATCAGCTCTGCTCCTCTGAGCTCAGCAGCCCCGCTCTCTGCAGCACCTCGCTCACGCTGGGGAACAGTTTGTCTTTAAAGTCCCACAGTCGGGTGTCCACGCGGAGCTGTTCCAGCGGCTGGTGTGTCGGGGTATGGATCGGGCTGTGAATGATCCGACAGATGTCCGGCGGAACCTTGAATACTCGCCCAAATATCTTGAGGACTTCATGCACTGAGGTCTGCTCCACCGACCTGTGATGTACATGTCACACATGGTCAACCACACATTCAATGAGCACCACATGAATGCTCCACATTATTGCGTGTTAGCATTGAGGAAAAGCAACTGACATTGCTTCTGATGGTACACTAACAGTCTGAGAAGTCAGCCTACCTTGGCTGAACTATCATTTTGTAGGGGTGGTAGATTTTTCTGTTGGGCTCCTCCCTGTAGATGTGCTCCAAAATATTAAAGCCTGGCACCCCTTTCCAGCGAGGCAGGGGGCCCCATTTACTTTCCTCAAAGGATTTCTTTGGAAAGATATGGTTCTCAATAAGGAACACCCCCGTCTTCAGAATAAGAGATTCGATGGGCGCAGCATGGAAATAGTAAAGACAATAGAGCATAGTAAATACTAAATATGATGAATACGTTTGGGTAAAATATTATGGTATTCTGAAACGCATGCACAAGATACCTTACATTCGGACGCTGTTGTTGGAGCATTTCCATGAGAGGTTTTAGGTGGTTGTGTTGGTACGGCATTATAATCTCATCTATGTCATTCAGCAGGACGTATCGGGACCGGTCCATGGATCTGTAAATGCACTCATTAAGTGTGGCTAACTGGCCAAAGTAGTGCACATCCCCCCCACTCTTTGAGAAGAGCCAGCCACGTGATGGAATCAGATGCTGGTCAATGGGCCAGGGAACTATCTCCACGAAGCCCTCCTGGCTGTAGCTCTGCAACAGGAGGTCGAGGTCTGGGCCACAGCTGGTGTTATAGATCACCACTCTGTCCACACCCACCAATCTGGGGCAAAGTGAGGCAAAGGATACAATTCATCACATTACACTTATTTTGCAACAGCTTTTGTCCAAAGCAGCTCACAATTAGTGCAAATCACTATAAGCCATTTTCAATGCTACAGTACAAGTAGCATAAATGCTTAGAAATAAGACATATGCATGTGCTCTGAAGGGTTACTGAGATGTGCTCTGAATTCACTAAAAAGTCAATCCAGTTTAGCCAGACTAGCTGTTTCAACCCCGTTTACAGTCAAAACAGAAAAACAAAAAGCATACATCCAAAATGACAAACTATTCCTTTCATTTATGTCAGAAGCATTGGTTTGGCTATTTTCCAGGCTATTACCATGTCCACTCCCACTTCCTATATTTGCCTTGTAAAGCACTGGCCTTTAAATCTCCAGTTTGTGTAAACTAGAGCACACCATTGTAGTAAAACAAACAAAACCTTTTGCCTTCCTTCCCATTGGCCTTCTAACCTCTGTCATTATACCACATATTAATAGGATGCCATGCATGAATGCAAACATATTTACAGCAATGTTTTGCATGCACCATAGTGTATGCATCATATATACCCTGTATAATGTAATGCAATCAAGAGGCGCTGTAACAAATAGCACTTTTGCAAAGCTTACAATATAAAGTGTTCTTATACAGTGTCAGAAGGAAGTCGACATTATAGTTTGTGGTGGTGTTGCTGTGCTGACCTGTACATCTCCAGGGTCTGTGCAAACTGAAGCACATTGTTGTAGTCTCCAAACAGGTTGGAGATGCATACGGTGAAGTCAAACTGCAACTTTTTCTCCTCGGCCCCCTTCTGGTTTCTTATAGGAAGCCAAGTTTGGTTTAATACCCTCTCTCCCTCTTCCTGAGCGAGAAGACTTACATGTGTCGCGTTGCATTTTCGAGGAATCTGACACATGACATCCGCAGTGATGTAGGGAAAACCAAAGTTGTCTGAGTGTTGTGAAATCGTTGTTGGAGTTGCAGTTGATAACCGGCCTCCACAGCAGAAAAGACAGTAAAGGGGTTGGATGGAGTCTCTCTTAAATATGCCAATGATGCGTATATCAAAGCCATTCACTCTCTGGTCCATGTAGGCTGACACCAGTAAGTGCTTGGTATTTTTGAGGGGGTTGATGGTCTTCTCAGAGATCCAGAGGGGGCAAGTGTTTAGAGCCACATGCGGCTTTGGCATAGAGCCTTTTGTCCTGGATGTTGTCACAGTGATGAAGAGGATGTAGATGAAGGTAAAAATGAAGATGAGGAGAAACTTCCCTTTTAATTTTTTTGCCATGTCAATCCAGCCACAGATGAGAAAGATACCCAACCTGATGCAGAATTAGGAATTACAGTTGGAGAGACACAGAGACATTACACATTTGATGAACAAAGCAAACACATTCTAACATTACTGCAATGACACCTCCTTAAAAGATGTTAATGTGAACAAGTTTTTTAATCCTGCATATTCTCTACATAATACAAAGAGTTCACCAAAGCCTTGTCATGCAAAAAATAGCTAACTCTAGTGTCTATTTTTAATGGTGGGTGTGATGTTGCACCGCTTCTTGATTCCACAGTTATTTTGGTGAAAAGCTCTGAAGTGATGAACTCATTTATTTTCACTTATACACTTACATATTTAACAGGTACACCTACAGTGTAATCTAATGCAATCCACTACACCATCCCTGAAAGGAGAGGTGTTCAGTGATTCATTGTTGTGATAACGTTTGTAGTTGTAGTTAGTGGTGGTGGAGGTGTAGCCACCTGGAATTAATTAAAAGGCCTTGGTGAAATGTAAGTTACCACTAAATTCACATGTATGATTCAGCTGAAAAATATCTAGTCAGAAACATGCCGTCTATCTTAACAGAGGACAGAGAGAGTTTCGTCACATGGTGCAACAATCACCAAAAGCTTCTTAACAGTAAAACCAGTGAGCTTGTGGTGGACTTTGCTGTATGTCAATTAGTGTGTAAGTTCATTGTGTGTGTGTGTGTGTGTGTGTGTGTGTGGCCAATGAAGCTGATTCTGATAGAACACAGAAGGAGAAGAACTCAGGAACAGAAGGGGAGATTGTGACCATATTTTACACTTGGTCAGATACTGGTTCAGTGACTGGGCATCCACCTTGAAATATGTGCTGATTGTATTAATCTTCTGTGCTGCCGGGTTGAAGATGTGTGTGAAGCATCCACGTTTTAGAATTTGTAGCTTCTTTGCAGCAAAGTACAAATTTAAAGCATTGTAGTCCATCACAAGCTCATTGGGTTTGCTGAGCTTCGGGTGATTGTTGTTGCACCATGTGATGAAGCTCTCTATCAGTCACTACATACAGTATATTATACGAGTCTGGACAGACATGGATGTAAACTGCAGCTTGACTTTTGCACAGAGGCATAACAATGCAAGGCGTAATTCTAGGTTCATATAAAAGGTGAAGTGTGTTAAGCTTAAATCTGCCATTTTTGGGGAACTGAAAACAATGTCCTATTCTTTCTGTGCTGTAATCAAGAGCTTTCCTTTGGGCAATAAAGCATTCAATTTCTCATGTTATCTGACCTAACAGCCCACAGTGTAAAATGTAATTAAACAGCCTCTAAACACTGACTGTAAGGTCAGTTTATTAAATGTTCTGGAGCACTAGAGGTTAAAAAACCTCCTGTGTTCCATGTTTTCAGGTTCTCCATACATCCGTACATATGTCTGTCCCATTCTTATGAATGCAACATCTCAGGAACACCTTGAGGGAATGTCGTGGAAAAATAAAGAGCTGGTGAATACCAAGTTGCCTTTCTTGGGTTTATTATTTAAACCTTTGCAAAGGGACCCACACACCACAAGAGACTCACGGTATGAGCGCCCAGAGCAGTTTCACGCATGCACATTTATAGGGATGTTACACAAAGGATGATGCTCATATAGTCACATGTTGCTTGTCTTGTTTTCACAACATGTTCCAAGACAAGATATGCACGGGCGCAGTTAAAGCAAAACGTTCTCTGCAGATAGGGAGCTGAGCAGTCATTTCTTCATCACACAGTGGAGAGCTAAGCAGACTAATATGATACAATGTAAATTTCCATTACAGGAATTTCTTTAAATTTGGCAAAAACATCCATTTGGACTCAAGGATGAACTGATCAGATTTTGGTGGTCGAAGGTCGAGGTCACTGTGACCTCACAACACAAATCTCAAGAATAGCCATAGCTCAAGAATTCATATTCCCGCAGTGACACCTGCCTCAGCGTGACCCATGACTGTTCCCAGTACTAAAGCAGCTGGAACAGGCAGGTGACATGTTGAAAAGTGAGAAGTGCGAAATCTCCAAAACCTCCGTCAGATTTCTGTGACAGATCATCAATGGGACTGGAGTAAGAGCAGGCCCAGACGAGGTGAGAACTGTCTCCAACATGAAGGAGTCAACAAATGTGAGTGTGGGGTGGGGTGGGAGGCTTCATTTAGGCAAATACCTCACTCACCTAGTAGGAAAGAAACGATCACTGAGAGCTACTGAGTGTAAAGAACATATGGACCTGAGGAGAATCACAACAGGAGACTTTTGCTAGCATCCTGCAAATTGAATCAACCACCAGGTTTGGTCATTTACAATCCAAGGGAGCAGAGAACAGTCTCAGCTGATGCATCGTCTTACAGACTGGGAGCTGTATTGCTGCAGAGACAAGGAGATGGCACAGTAAAGCGCTCAGCAATAATGAACTGCTATATTCCCTGGTAATTTCTTAACACATTACATTTACATTTGGCCCGTTCTTTTTCATAAGGACTTAAATTGAGTAAAAGTTGTCTCTTCATTGGCAGCAGTGTTGCAGGAATTTCTGACTGGTCACTGCTTTTGTTTGCCTCGGCCTGGTACTGGGCGGGGGTCAGCTCTACTGGCCATGCACCTGTCACGGCACAGGATGCGTTTCTTGGAGACATTGTGCTTTTGAGTGTTCAGACATCAAAAGCACTGTCCCCAGTCATGCCTTGGCTGCACTTCCAATTCCAATCCTTTCAATTTCCAGCCAGAACCTTGGAAATGGTTGGTGCAGATCTGTTTTGACTGGAGCAACAGCCAGTATTTGGTTGTCGTGGATTACTTCTCCATGTATACTTTGAATCTGCTACACTAACCTCTACCACACCAGCCACAGTAATTGTACAGCGTGCCATGGCATTATCCAGCTGAGGTCAGGACAGAATTGACCTCAATTTTCTCTAGACAATTATTGACAGATCACTTCAGAGGTGGGTTTTGAATCCCACTTTCAGTTATCCTCAGAGGAATAGAGGCAGAACAAGCTGTCAGGACAGTGAATAGTCTTCTACAGAAAGGCCTATATTTAGCTCTCATGGAATGTTGTGCTACTTCTTTGCCAATGCACATAGCCCTGCAGAGCTAAAACTGTCTCCTATCTTGCCTGCCCTGCTATCTTGCCTTGACCCAGGATGGACAAAATGTCACAAAACTGAGAGAGAACGGAGGGAACGAGAGAAACAGCGGAGACGTTTCAACTGCAGACACAGAGCTCATGACCTCGCAAGACTGAACCCAAGTCCTTGTTTGGGTCACTGACATCAAAGAAAGACTGATGGTAACGAGCTGAGCGGACACACCATGGTCTTACCTCATTGAGACCCCCCAAAGGGACCCTGCTTTACAACTGTAACATCTTGTTACTTTAGCAGATGCTCAGGCTGAACCTCGGGACATCACACCCAACAAGCTCCTTAAAGAGCCACACTAAAGAGAGACAGTAACCAAATAGAGAGAGAAATCCCCTGACGTAACTTAGGGACTTTGAATTAGATAGCAGGTACTCTTGAGTGTCTGAGTGACCTGCATGGGTCAGAATAATCCCATCACTCAGCTGAAGAAATGGGTAGGCCACCCCTCCTTCACAGGTACGTTGAAAAGAGTTAATTGAACTAAATAGATGTTAGACATATTGTTCGGTCGAACTGGAGAAACATGACATGATTGGTTTGGTTCTAGAGTTTGAGTTACAGCTTGGAATAATTCCTGTCTAGCGTAAGACCAAACATAAGGAAGGGAACGACACTAATCGACATCTGGCTTAATTAAACAGCATTACCATTAATCAGGGGGTTCTTTGCAATTGTCTGCAATTTGACATATACTGGTATAATAAAAGCATCTGGGGGGATTATTTAAAAACTTCACTCAATCGGTTTTTGTAGCTCAGTAATCTCACACTTTATATTAGGGTAAACACTATACTCATTTCATATCAATTATTTCTGCTGTTATGGTAATTGTAAATGACATTTATTCACTCACTTCATACACTTTGTACTTTTTTTATACACTGCAGCAACTTTTCTTAAGAAAGATTAAAATGAAGGGAACCTGTCAACATGGAAATGGTTGTATATTCAAGCACCATGTGAAGGAAGCATGAGACTGCTTATATTACACTCCACTGCCAATAAAAATAGACTGTGTGGTTTTATCAGACAGGATGTGCCAGGGCTAGCTCGTTCTCATGCAAACTTCAGTAGATATCTCTGCAACACAACACATTGATGCCTTTGATATAACGTCAACACTCCTGTTTCTGATGTTAGTTCGTGTTTTGAACAGTGTTAACTAAAATTGTGGCCGTATCTTACAAATTGCACCTCTAAAACAGTTGTCATCCATTACCACTTTTTCCCTCCACCAAACATTCTGCCTCCTTTGTTTCATACTGTATCACAGATAATACTGTAAGCTTGAGACTGTTCAACCACCACAATAGCACCCTTACCAGCATAATGTGGGCCAACAGAACCTGAACCAGCTGCCTGAAACTCAGCTTCAGTCTGTTGTAAACTCTGTATTTTCCTGTTGTAAACTGTTTTTTGTTCTGAGCTTGGTGCTACAGTCCCAGTTTGCTCTGGATTCTGTGCTCACTATCTCTCACTATCATTACATCCACCCTGATCTTCAACTTCCAGTTTAATTCTTGTTCTTCAGAATCATTCTGAAAGAAACAACATGTTTCAGGTGCAAAGATTTACAGCCCAAAGATAACGACATTAACTGTCCTGTGTCTCACCAGTTCCCTCTACTTCTCTCTCTCCATTTCCTTACTAATGAACGGAGGGACAAAATGTCTGTTTGGCCGAATTAACCAGCGGAACCACCTGAACAAAAGGTGTCCTTAAACACCTCACTTTGCTCAAACACCACGGTAACTTGAACAACACTCCCTCCAGAAAAATCAAGACGACTCCGTTGTTCTTTCATTCTAGGTGCGGACTTTACACTGTGATACCTAACTGACATTTCACCGAGCGCTAAACTGCTTCAGAGCAAACTGACAATCGGTCAGAGTTTAAACAACAAACACGACGATGATCAAGCTATCAAAACAGAAAACGGAAGATAAAGCAACGAAAAGATAGAAACGATAGAAAGCACTCACGCAGAAACGCGCGCCCACTCTCGCGTCCTTCACTCACACCGAGAGAGAGAGAGAGAGAGAGAGAGAGAGAGAGAGAGAGATAATTTTGAAAACAAACCTTTATTTCCGTTTGCACACGTTGTGTCGTTATCAAAAAAATACAAATTAATTTAATTTTTTTTTAAAATAATCATCTGGTTGTACAAACTATCATATCAATCAACCCATGGCCCATATTTCTCAAATGCGATTATTAGATAATATTGTATTTTGTACTTCGTTTTCTAATCATTCCATCACCAGTAAGCTGTAGCCAACATATCCGTAAGCATCGATGCGCACCAGTCGTCTGTGTGTGTGTCTGTCTGTCTATCTGCTGTTACAAACCGCAAACTTTTGAAATAAACCAACATGTAGGGGGTGTGTGAGTCAAAACTACATGGTATAAAAAATAATGGTGATAAAATAAAAACAAAAAAAGAACTTGCCCAACCCCAGCTTGGATGGGCATGATGCATTTCCTATGTATATATCCTACTCAAAACAGGGGGATGTAGACCTAATGCAGTTTCTACTTCCTGTTTCGAGGCAGTTGAGCACATAAAAGGACTTCACTAGATTGTGTGGCGCCGTTCGTGTCCGCTGCTTTATGAGCTTATCACACCACACATTTCAACACTTCCTGTGAACCATAAAATTTATATTTTAGTAACCTGTAAACAATTGTCTCTGGAGAGTGAGAAAACCGACAGGCTCACCCATCCCGTCAGCTCAGTGTATTCACTATAAAAAGTCATAATGCGCACACACTCCATCTTTAGGCTGGTTTGACCACGCAGATGCCTGACCTCGGTATTTTCACTTGTAATTAAGATTGGCGTCAGTATAAAATAACAAGCTTGTCAGAGTAGAATAAATATTAAATATTAAATAACTTACTGAAAGCTATATTGTCCTCCTGATGTTCAGCCGCTGACTGAGGAAAACAAACAGGCACACATGCACATGCAGACTGTCTCTGTCTGTGGTTTCAGTTATGTCTCAACACTCACTGGTTGATGCATCTCAGGGCGATTCCGGCTTTTTCCAGGGTGAATCAAAGCTCTAGTCTAATATTTCTAATACTTCTACATCAGATGTTAATACTGAAGTACCTCAAAACTGTACTACACAAATACTGCAAAAATAGCTGTATTTAAGCTGTATTCAAGTATACTGTATAAAAACATAATAACCCACATTAAGGGTCATCAAAAGCTCATTTGAGCAAGGCTCTTGTGGAAATTTTAAAAAGAATTTTCTCCAGGGAAACCGAACTCCCATGAATTTTGGTTACTACAAGAGATTCAAGCGTAGTAAATTCTCATTAAATACAAAAAAAGGAGGAAAGAATAGGAGGACAGTCAAACGACGGCTGAAATGCTAACCACTCATCAGATGGAGCACTATGAAGATCCTATCTTTCACATGGACCCATGCAAAAATTATGCATTAGGCTGAATGCCATTTAGCCGTCTGATTAATTACATTTATTCTTATAGTGCTTTTCACAGACAAAAGTCACAAAGTGCTTTACAAGGGTATTATATAAAATACAAGACATAAAAAATGAAGTGACCACCAAAGCCACAAACATCAAAATAATTTACAGCTAAAAAGACAAAGTTCACAATAATTAGTAAAATGTAGACCTGGTACATAAAAGGTTATACAAACGCCTGACTAAACAGGTACTGTATGTCTTTAGCTGCTTCTTAAAAGAAACCTCAGAATCAACAGACTGTACAAGGGTGCAGGCAGAGCGTTCCAAAGCTTAGGTGCTATAGCCTCATCACCTCGGGCTCAAAAGCACATATGTGAACCTCACTGTGGTGCTAGAGGGAAAGTCGGGAGATCACTAGAGTCAGTAGGATTCATCTGGAAATTAATGTCTGTACAATGTTTTGTGCTAATCTATCAATTCGATGTTGAGACATTTCACAGAATAAGTGAAAAGTTCAACTTGGCTTTAGAGGTAAAAGTCAGAGAATCACCAAACACATCAGAATTTATCCTCAAGGGAAATATCTGTAGTGAATTCCATGTTAGTTGTCAAGATATTTCACTCTCACGTACAAATGTCAACCACATGGTGGTGTTAAATAAATAGTCAGCGGATCACCAATGTCAGCAGTATTCATCTACTGTGGACCATAAATGAAGATACCCCAGTCAGGACCATTTCCGCCCACAAAGCTGCCTACATGGCTCAAAATATTAGATATTATGATAAATACATACATGAAATTATAAATATCTTCATCCATCTTTGCGTTTCTTCCATCCCATCCATTGTGTTTTTACCTCGGCTGAACGATCATCTTGTACAGAATTGCTTTTCTGTCGAGGCTCACACCAATAGATGTGCGATAGAAGAGCATTAAAGCCTGGCACGCCTCTCCATTGAGGCAGAGGACCCCCTTTACTTTCCTCAAAGGGTTTCTTGGGATAAATCTGGGTTTCGACCATAAACACCCTCAACCTACAGAACATGGATTCAAGTTTGATAGATACAGTACAAGCAGTAAATACCAAATATTAATTATGGATATGGACTACTTTTGCATGCTGCTGTTGGAGCATGTCCATGAGCGGTATTAGGCTGTTGTGTTGGTATGGCACTATAATATCATCAATGTCATGTAACAGGACGTAGCGGGACCGGTCCATGGATCTGTAAATGCACTCATTAAGTGTGGCTAAGTGGCCAAAGTAATGCACATCCCCTCCACTCCCTGAGAAGAGCCAGCCACGTGATGGAATCAGATGCTGGTCGATGGGCCAAGGAACTATCTCCACAAAGCCCTCCTGATTATATCTCTGCAATAAGTCGAGGTCAGGGCCTGGTGGTGTTATAGATCACCACTCTGTCTACACCCAACCTGTATGCAAGGAGAGACACTGAAGGTGTTTTAAGTAAACAATAAAAGTCATGTTGAGTCCAAACAAGACTAAAAAAGCAGCCCTGTGCGAGATAGCTTAATATTTACTGTACAGACATAAGAGAGCTAGAAACTTGTCCATGTGTTTATCTTTAGTCGACTCAACTCAACTACTGGAATGGTGTGTTTACAGACCTCTCTAAAAATATCAATCAGACAGCTGCAGGTGATTCAGAACGCTGCTGTCCGAGTCCTCAATAAAACCAGGAAAGTGAACCATATCACTCCAGTTCTCACATCTTTACACTGGCTTCCTGTCTGTCAAAGAATTGATTCCAAAATAATGCTGTTGGTTCATAAAGCACTGAATGGTTTAGGGCCAAAATACATTTCTGATCCGCTGCTACGTTATGAACCATCCAGACTCAGTTCATCCGGGACAGGTCTGCTTTCTGTCTCCAGAGTCAGATCTAAACATGGCAGCATTCACTTTTTATGCTTCACAAATCTGGAACAAACTCCCAGAGAGCTGCAGGTCTGCTGCAACTCTCAGTTCCTTTAAATCCAAACTAAAGACTTTTAACTCTTCTTAATTTCTATCTAAATGTTTGTTTTTATGTTGCTTTTACTTTGTGTCTTGATGGCTTCTATGTTTTATGTAAAGCACTTTGAATTGCCTTGTTGTTGAAATGTGCTATACAAATAAATCTGCCTTGCCTATAAATCTCAGCAGGAAAATGTTGAACGTTCCCTATGTCAAATTACAACTGATCTTGAGAGAAACATGCAAGTCTGCCCCAAATTTCATGACAATCCGTCCCAAAAGTTGTCAAGCAATTTCACTTAAGACTAAATGCTAGAGAAAAAGTCGACCGACCAACATCCTAAGAGTGTCATTGCATTTGCTTGCTATTTAGCCGCTAGTAAAGCTAAATAACAAAGAGTTTTATGCATCATCGTGTTACAACCCACCTTGAGTGAGCATAACAGCAAGACCAGTGTAATGCAGTCCAGAAGCCCTGAGATAAATAATACCTTTGTGAACCTTGCAATACTTATTTGAGACCATGCTTTCTGTGTTGTTATCTGCCCTCTGTAAAGTGCTTACCTGTACATCTCCAGGGCCTGTGCACACTGAAGTGCATTGTTGAATTCAAACAGGCTGGATATGCAGACTGTAAAGTTAATCTTCCGAAGATACCAATTGCGAGGAAGAAAAACTTCTCCTTCTCCTTTTTTTCCCCCCACTTGTCCAGTCAGCCAAAGACTGAAGAGCCTGCGGCAGAAGTTAGTCACAGATATTAGAAATTTGAGAAACTGAGCTTGAAAATACAGTTCTGACTTGATAAAGCTCAGCTAAAAGATTGTGTCATTACTGCAATACCCCATACAGATGGAAAACAGATTAGTGAACAAGCTCATCTTACTATAAATATCTGACTTCAAACATTTTTTAATCACCCTTTAAGGGGGTGCCTCAAGGCTTTGTATTAGGGCCATTGCTTTTCTCATTGCATAGAGTCCAACTTGGCAACACCCACTGTGAATCTAATGTAAATTTCCTTGTATATACTCACAAACAATTTTTATTCCTACCCTGCCCAGTGATCCATAACATCTCTGTAAACTGTGTCATTCATCTTCATTAAGGTTCAGTTAATCTCAGCACGTGGGTCTGCATACAAACAGGCTGCATCCTTGACTGTCAGATTGGGAGCATTTAAACCATGATGGGATTGGGTAGCCTTGTCTAAATATCACACATTGTTAGCGGCTACAATGGCAAAACAAAAATAGATCATCTCACATCTCGTCTACTGTAGGTCAAAGTGACACACGAGTCTGTGATATAAAACCATTAAGGTCTAGATATTGTTAAAGTTCACTGATGTGTTCCTTACCGGCATAATC
This sequence comes from Hollardia meadi, assembly GCA_037974645.1. Taxonomy (NCBI): domain Eukaryota; kingdom Metazoa; phylum Chordata; class Actinopteri; order Tetraodontiformes; family Triacanthodidae; genus Hollardia; species Hollardia meadi. Next base: position 23,849 of record JBBPCS010005661.1, read on the forward strand.
ACTCCACAGGCAAAATAGCTGCATTAGCCATTATGGCAGGCGGAGGTGGTTTAGATGCAAAAAAAAAAAAAAGAAAAGGTCTGTTAATCCAGTAAAATATATTTGCGAAAGATGAATTCTCCTTCAGAAATGTACCTGCAGAAGGTGCGTGATTTCATGTGCTTATACTTGTCATTGGACTGGTCGCACTACAAACATTTTGACGAGTCATTGCAGGAAATTGCTCCATTTCGCTTAGGAAGTCCTGCTATTGCGCCGGCTGGTTCACTACCACTGGGACGCTAAATGGAACCGAGCCATCGTTACTGTTACACCGGTGTGTGTGGGACGGTACATAAAAAAACATAAAATAACAATGTAAGAGTATATAATTGTGTGAACACATAGGATTAAACATAATTTTTCAGACACAGGTTGGGATATATGTTTAGTATGTTCTCATGGAATTGCTATCTATGATCTTGTTTACACATATTTAGCGTTAGTTTTGCAGCAATAGTTTTAGAAATGGTAAGTTAATATTGTGTTACCAGGCTTTCCAGCTAGTGGGCGCTGTTCAGGCAGAAGTGAGTGAAGGGGGAGAGAAGAAGAGAAGGTCGGAGAGGAAAAGGAAGAGAGACGAACTAACACTAACGAACACTAAATTATGAGGAGAACCCTGAACGTGTTGGACCGAGTTAGTCCTGCACACACACCCACGTCGCTTACAATAAGTCTCGGGTGTTTAAACGCACATCATACGTCGTCGGCTATAATGCCCGAAGAAGCGACTCGTTCGCGTCCCATAGAAAAAAAATTGGGGCGAACTTCGCTTCGCGGAACACCACAGTGTGACCAAACAAATCTCAACCCAGGTTATTTTCGGTGACTTAAATAACAACGCTTACCTTGCTTTGCATTAAACGTGTGCGAGCTGCAGAACGGAGGGCCAGCATCAACTGCAGGTGTGTCTGAATGGCACAGGTGGAGAGAGATGATAACGGCAGCCAATCAGAATGAGTTATTGTCACCATGTCTGGCAGCAGGGGAAGGTAGTGGTGGAATAAATAGCCCACTCAGATAGGCCTACAACATTTCAAGAACACTTCATTACAACTAAAAGTCCTGCATTTCTAATCTTACTTAGGTATAGAAATATTATTAGCTAAATGTACTCACTCAAAAAGTAAGGTATTGATTATGAAGAAAAAAAAGTACCCTGTTAGTGATATAATTATGCTAATATATGACATTATCAGACATCCGTGTGAGTAGCATTTTACTGTTGCAGCTGGTTGAGGTGGAGCTAAACATGCCTACAACTGTTTCACAATGCAGTCCAGTCATTTTTTTTGTAAAACAAACATTTTATTTCCTGTATTCCTCAATCTGCTAAGAACTTTATGAGCCAATACAAAGTGAGAAAAACACCTCTTATAACACTAACTGAACTACCATTATGTAATTGTAACTATGCAGATCCTTTGTGTGTTTTTTGGGGGATATATTTATATTATTTATAACACTGTTTCTATTGTGTGTGATTGCTCATTGTTAAATAAATCTTTGCATGCATTTTATGTAGCCGAGTACATTCAGTATTGGTGATTGTGATAATAGTTTTCTGTAATCTTGCTGGGAGTCAAACTTTTTTAAGAGTAAATGGGGGTTTTGGGGGTTTTTTTTTCACCAGCAGATGTCAGCAAAGAGCAAACATTAACCATGACTGTGTCAGTCTGGCCCTGGCTGAGATGTATTTGTTGTGCTCTCATCATGACAGATGGCACTTAAAAACAGCCATCTTTGATATGAAAGATAAAAATACAATCCCAAAAAAGTTTAATCGGATATATATATATCAGGGGCTGTTACTGAGAATGCTGTATACTGCAAATATATATAGATTTGGGAATCCTTACAAACTAAAGCGTGAGATAAACCTTTCCTTAATTATTTTGATCACTGATCATTTCCTCAAAGAATTTTCTAACATGGCTATAAGGACACAACCATGGCTGCAGTTTTACAACTTACAGATGTTCTTGGTCATTCATGCTCTTTATATATAATCCCTATATTTAAATATGCACTTATTTTCTCATATATGTTTGTGAAGACAAGACATAGACAAGTCCTGTCTATTCTTGACCTTATCTGTGCGTAGGTCTATACACACTTGGTCAATAAAGATGATTCTGATTCTGATTAATCGATAGGAGCAACAGGGCAAAAATATCATGTTATACCTCCGATCTAGCACACAGCAGACTGTAAATGATAGTTTCATTATTTGCTTAAAGACTAACCAGTACTCATGTACAGGAATATTATCTGGCCCCAGGTTTTTTGTGTGTTAGGTTGTGATAATTTGATTAAATACAACTTTTTTATGAATGTGCCTGCTGTGAGCACAATACGAATAAAAAATAAATAAATATCAAGGTCCTAAAACTAGATTTTGAAACAGGACAAGCCACAAGACAGAGCCACATCATTAATGCCACCGAAGTGTGCAATTATATGAATAAAAAAACAAGACGAAGCTGCTAGCAGCTCTATGAAACTGTACTTTGGCACAATGATGCTAAAATTCTCACAATGACTTGCTAGCAAGCAAATGTTTTAGCAGGTATAATTCTTAGCATGTTCACATTCTTAATATATAGTGTTAACATGCTAATATTTACTCATTATCATCAAACATATCAACTGAGGCTGATGGGAGCATCATTAGTTTTGCAGGTATTTAGGGATCTTGATGTGAATCAATACACAGTGAACCTGGGACTTCTGTCGGGTTGGTAATCCAGCCTTGCAACCAACAACAACAACAACAACAACACTATACCTGAATATGCTAACATTATTTATTTCAGATTGAAAAAAAAGAAGCTTCAAACAAAGAACTAATAGGCTTTTTTGGGGCTTTAATGCTATATCCCTGTTAGGAGCAGAAGAAGATCTCAGGAGCGGGGGGGATTTCACTGATATCGTTAGACTTCTAAACGATTCAGCACTTTTGGAAACACAAATCACAACAGCTTCGACGCGCAGGCCCCTGCTCATCCACCAAACCAACCTCATGCTGCAGCCCTTCAAAAGCATGGCTTAGCCCTCCGAGACCACACAGTCTCCCATCCTCCCAGCTGTGGAAGCGCCTGACCCACATATGTAAATAAGGATGAGTCGATATTAGGGTTGGGGTTGAATCAAGATTTTTAGATTCCAGTTTAAGTGCCAGTTTGATTTTCCAGTGATGACTCTTTGGTCTCAATCCAGAACTAAACTGGTGCAAATGTGGTCGAATCGTTTTATGTAATTTGGGAGTGCGACAAACTGCCTTTTCCTATCACGGTTACCATTTGGCTTTTCAATCTTGGCTACACCTAGACTGCATTCAGGCAGTTATCTGGTTTTCTAATCTCACATAAATTGTGTTTTCTTTCGCCATGTTAATGTTAGACTGCAGGTGGAATAACTCCGAGGAGAGGAAACAGCGTAGGACAAAAGCAGACCCTGATGGTGTTTCTCTTTATAATCAGGAAACCAAATGACTCCCAGTACGGCGTGTGCCTTGACAAGTCCTGTTATATTCCCTCCTGTCAGAGCGTAATGAAGTGAAGCCAGCTGCTGTTGGTGGTTAGTTATAATTTGTCCTGCATGTGGGGTGACTTGGTGAGGGACTGGACTATGTCTTTTCACATGACAAAGAGAGACAGAATGAAAACATTCAGGGTTTCATTCAGATAGCTGTCTTATTAGTGTCGCCACACATTTTAAAAATGTGTAAAAGCAGTTTTGCAAATGTGTTTAGTGTAGTACATCCTCCAGCCCTTTGATGAAACATAACAGTACTTTGCCATGTTATCCAAAAACAGTCTCCACCTGTAAATCTTACATTTACAGGATGATTAATGATCTACAATCATCAATGAAAATGTAAAGTTTTTGCTAAACTTCTCTCTGTCATTGTATTTTGCTTCAACTGTTCCTGAAAAGCTTGGACTACCTTCCATATCTTTCCCAGATGGTGGCACTGAAGTTGTTCATAGTAGCAGGTTAAGGTGCAATGTACAATGTACTCCTCACAAAACAGAATTTTCTTCAAATATATAGAAAACCCTAACCCTGTAAAAGTCATGAAAGGCCATTCATGGCTTCCATTTTGGCTGGTTATAGAAAACTCCACAGAAACAACAACAAAACAAAATCCCGGTCACCATCCGTGTAGGTACACCGTACACACAGAGAGTCAATCAGGAAAGATGCCACAAGTGATTAAAGACTTTGGCGTTGACCTTGTCAATTATATCAGTTTACGGGGATAGAGCCCCATAAACAGCCAGGGGGAGATTACCCCAAGGGAGCCATAGACGGGGCCTTGA
>JBBPCS010005662.1:0-10336 GCA_037974645.1 Hollardia meadi
TACATGTTAAGTGTCATGAGATAACTTTGTTGTGAATTGGCGCTATATAAATAAAATTTGATTTGATTTGATTTGCATTAGTTAATAAACTTGCAGACACTTGCAAAATGTCTTAAACATTGAAATGACTGTCACAGGATAATGTAGCTACAGTTGGTCAATGTTTTGCAATTGCTTCTTTTGTGGTGCCTTCAGGTTGGCCTTCAGGTGGAAAACTCAGAGATTTCAGACCTGAAAGTCAACTGCCCAGCAGGAAACCTTTTATTACGAGAAAATTTAAATTTACATGATCCCTTTCCCTGTGTCCATGTTTGGTTTAAGTTTGTCTAACGAAATTTATTAAATGGTCAACAGGAAAGCAATCTGACCTAATAGTGCATTTATGTGGTGTTAGAATAATCAGTAAAATGAGATCCTGACCGGGAAAAATTCAAATGAACGGTGCCTCATTTTCTTGCTCACATGCAATTGGAAATATGGTGTTAGGTTGTAACTTTTAGTTGGTGTCTATGTAGAATGACCAAGATTCGTTAGAAAAGTTATTTATTAGCATTAACCCTGATAACAAATTAGGTAACGAAATATTTCTGTGATATTAGGGTGTACTGGTGCAGCAACAAGTCTGGGACAAAATCAATTTGTAATATAAAGATTCAAACTTCAAACAGCCATCAACATGTTGTTTAAACGCTCTGAGCAATACAATACAGCACATCTTCCTTATTGTTGTTCATGAATTCCGACTTAAAATCAGTCGTCAGAAGAACGAGTTCCCAACTCGAATTAGGAAAAGCACACAAATGCACTTTCAATTATCTAAAATATGCAAAACCACCATTATGGTACTTCAGCTTGCCTGGAGAGGTGAATGGAGCCTCTGTGGTGGTCTGGAGAATTTTAGGTTTAGCCGTCTGGGGTGACGGGGCCTTTGGTTCAGGTGTGGTGGTCCTTACAGGAGGCTTGGTGGTGCGAGCCACTGGCTTGGCTGCACTGCTGGTTATAACAGTGGGCACTGTGGTGGTGTGCACCTGGGGTTTAGGTGTGGTGCTGGCTGACACTGATGGCTGACGAGGGGGGTTGGTAGCTGGAACTGGAGGCTGTACGGGAGCTGCAGGAGTTGGCACAGCTGGTGAAGTACAAAAATAGAGGAGGGGGAGTGAGAGTCAGAAATAGGACCACTTAGAATAGCTGCAATTTCCTTTGCGATATTATACTACAGTATATTTTGCTCTTCGATAATGTACATACCAGGTACACATGTCCTCATATCCCTGGCTAGCATCATGTTATCGGGACAGACACAGGTGTATTTGGGTGGATGTCTGCCCACTTGAGGAGCTGCCAGGCACAAGAATTCACAGCCGGATACCTGGCACCAGTCTCTTCCTGTAATGGAAAAGATTTGAAGTCATTATCAACGTTATACTAAAGCAATAGTTCATTCACTTACGCTGAGAGTTAAATGAGAAGATTGGCACTACTCTTGTGTGGGTATGCTAAATGACAGCCAGTGAGCAGTCAGCTTAGCTTAGCTTGGCACAAAAACTCAAAATAGCTAGCCTGGCTCTGTCTAATGGTGACATAATCCACAGATGAGCACCTCTGAAGAGCACTAATTAGCTGGAAACAGACATAAACTAGTTGTCTCCCTCTGGTTCCAGTCTTTGTGCTAAGCTAAGCTAACCAGCTGCGTGCTCTAGCTAGCGACAAGTGAGTGGTATCAATCTTCTCATCAACCTCTCAGCAAGAAAGCATATAGACATGGTTCTCAACATTTATCTTTTATCATGATTTGATCTGCGATATTTTGTGCAGATATTCCATATTTTCAAATATTTGCTGTTTCTCAGGTACAGTCTATGTTCTCAGAAAGAGTATTTGTTTGGACACACAGACATCTTGCCTCTTAAACCAAAACAGAGGTTCCCAAACAGCTACCACAAAAATACCTCTAACAGCCCATACATTTTTGTTTTTTTGCTGAACAATATTCCCAGTAGCAAATGATCTGAGGCCCAAAGGGTTGGGATTCTCGGGGTTAGAGTAAACTAAGCATGCAATAGGCTACTAGAGAAATTTCAGATTTCTCTGCTTTTTAATAATTCAGTAAGTAATAATTCACAAAAGACATTATGAATAATACCAGTGAATAAATAAGCCAAAAACTTGCAATGACAATATGGCTAAATAGTATTTAATAGAAGCTCTATCGATCTGATATGAAAACTAAGAACCCTGGTTAGCATGGTTCTGATTCTGTTGTGACAATGACACCACCAAATCAATCCCCTCTTAACCAGTGTTTCTGAATTCTGAGCAGTATGTGAAAGTGGTGTCTCTTACCAGCAGGTTGTTTGAGGTTATGATAGAGAATGATGTCTTCTGGAGATGATAGGTGCTCTGCCACTGGTGTGATGTCACCGCCCGTCAGCCTGTTTGCACTGAGGATGGCATTGTTACTGACGTCTGTCCAGAACACTCTTTCCTAGAAGCACAAAAAACAACCAAGCTTGAACATGTAGGAGATTGGGGGCAGTAGTAGTAGCAGTGGGGAACACCTCTGTTTACACGAGTAGTGAGGCATGTTGTAGTTGACAGGCTCTGGGTTTATGTGTAACAGAGTTTATCAGGTGATAAACATCTACCTCAAACACAGTGAGCCCCAGTGGGTGAGCCAGCTTGTGTTCGTCAATGATGAGAGTGCGTCGACCACCGCCCTGCACGTCGATACTGGAGAGGGTGTGCAGCTTAGAGTCCACCCAGTAGAGCCGCTGGTTCAACAGGTCTGGGGAGGAATTGGGGGGGGTCAACAAGTCAGACCAGAGTGACCCCTGGCATTCACATCAATGGATAAAAAAACAAAACCAGAGAGACATGAAGGATAGAGTTTACCAAGTGTAATCCCATTAGGCCACACAATGTTGTCAGTGACCAGAGCGGTGCGGTCTCCTCCGTTAAGACCTCCCTTCTCAATCTTAGCGGGATTCCCCCAGTCAGTCCAATAAATAAAGCTGGAAGGAAAAAGATACACTGTAAATAAAATAGAAAATAAAATACTGAAATCAATCATTTAGATTGGAAACAAATAAGGGATGCATTTAGTAGGGATAGACTTTTTTCAGCTGATATCGATGACCGATAATTACCTCCTTCTCATGGCACAATACCGATTGGATAACCAATAATTTAAAATTTTTGTATTTTAAAAATAATAACTTCATACGCTGTAGTTTATACACACCTGAGGGTAAGAGAGTCTAAAATATAGTTTCTCTCAATCTGTAAAAAAGGGCCAAACTGTCAACGACATGTTTGGTTCTCTAGTCTGCGCTTCTTCTTCTTCTTGTTTATTGGCGGATCGCAAACCAATTTCAATGTGCATAGATAGGTGTGTAGACGCTGTGCTTGTTAAGTCAATGAAAGCAATTTGGCTTCATTTATCAGCTATAATTTCACGATCGGCCAATAGTCGATATAATAAATTGGTCTGATATATATTGTACATCCCTACAAAAAATAGTCTAGGAAGGATTTAGCCTTTTATAGACCCAGCACTAGTGACTTCCGCTGGTCGAAGGACTAACTTCCGGTTTAGCACTCCGCTAACTTTATTTGGGAATTAAATAATTTAATCATGTCTCTTCTAGACTTTACAAATGTAATCTGACCCAATAGATCAAATTCTGATATCAAAACAAGTCCTTTCGCGAGGGTTGCAATGCTCCAAAAAATGTATCCACCTTTTTACAGCTGTTCCTCTCACAATGTGAGCCTATGGCAAAAAGTCTTTTTGGGCCTCACGTGACAATGTAATTCCACGGTTTGGCCATGATGTCAAATGATGACCTCAGAGGAAGATGACCGCAGTGTGACCATTATTGCTGTTGGACTTACTTGCTGTGGGGGTCGACCACAATAGCGCGGGGTTTCGATAAGTCCCGGTGGAAGAGAGTTTTGCGACGGCTTCCATCAGCAGTTGCCACTGAGATGGTGCTGCGAATGCTGTCAGTCCAGTACAGGTTGCCATGGATCCAGTCAAAAGCGATGCCTTCAGGAGCATCGATGTCGCTACCCATGACTGTGCTGTGATGACTGGAGTCTTCAGCCAAGTCCATTTGAGCTCTGGATTGAAAATAAAGAGCTGGCATCAAGCGGGAGTAAAGGGAACAAAAACATAACTTTCATTCTGATTTCATCCATGCTCACCTGTAGATCTTCTTTTGGGAGATGTCTGACCAGTAGATCTCTTTGGTGGCCATGTTCATGTCAAGAGCCACAACGTTCTTCAGGCGAGGGATTACTCTGGTGTACTCACTTTTGTCCAAAGTCATCTTTCTGACTTCATGACGGTTGGTGAAGAATAGGTACGCTATTGTACCTACAAAATTGGAGTGGATGTTATTTTTTTGTTAGTGATTTCATGTGGATGTTTAAAGTTGAACTGAAATTCTTTTTTTTCCAAGAAATCAATATCTATTTGTTTTGACTTTGGACAAGATCATGATTAACAAAAGAAGAAATTTAAGTATTATTTGTTTTTCTGCTGAGTCTTCTGAATTTTTGGTTACGACTGACCATGTTGGTACTGTAATTTGATTGGTCCAATATCTGTGTGGCGGGCACTAAAAATAGTTCATAATATCACTTCAGTTCCAACACACAAGCAGTAAACCAGCTGGGGGGGCCGTTTTTTTTGTTTTTTTTTACCATTAGTCTCTCTGTGATTTGAGCACTTGATGTTACTTGCTGAGTTTTGACAGTCTGGTCATTTGCCATCACCACAACTGGACCCATGAAAGAGACACAGCTAATGCTAGCTAGCTCACTGTTTTGTCTAATGGGGAACAAACACACCAGGAGTGTAGGAGCTGCCTATGACTCAGCAAGTGTTGAAACGTGACCCAAGTGACACGTCTTCATGGGGCACGGTAGGCTAACTAGCATCTACTTTGAGTGTAATACAACTTGCTGATGATGACTCTTCCCAAACATTGAATGTTGTAAAGGGAACTGAAGCTAAGACAGTGTTTTCACAAATGTTCATATAGTATAGTTTATAACTGCTTACACAAAAACTGTGGAGAATCCAGTTTCAGTTTATCTCTAAATAGTATCCAGCCTTACTCTGACTAATCCACACTAGGAACATATGGACAGGACAAATAACACTATGTGTATTTATCATCTCTGAACATCAAACTGTTTCATAATAATGCAATAAAAACACAGAGAGCTGATATTTACCGATGGCTTTGCAGGCTTTGGTTGCTGGGTCAACTTGGTAACCCTCTTCACACTGGCATTTGTAACTGCCTATCTGGTTGATGCAGATCTGGCTGCAGGTGTCCGGGTTGGCACACTCGTCGATATCTGATACGAAGAAGGTGAACAATAATTAAAGGAAACTTGCATGACAGCCTAATGAAACAGGAGAAATGCTGAGTCATTGTGTCCACAAGAATTACGAGATCTCTCTTTATCTGACAGCAGGGCCAGTATGTCAGAGTAAACATACTGCATTGGCATCATTTGTTAATCTGACTAAAAACTGCGAGAGAACATAAAAAAAGCACTTGGATGTTTGACAGTTTCTGAGTGAGGGAGGCTATTACCTTCACAGCGTTTTTTGTCAACCAGGCGATATCCAGCAGGACACAGGCACTCATAGCCGATCTTCAGGTCATTGCAAATATGAGAGCAGCCGCCATTGTTGTACAGGCACTCATTGGAGCCTGTAGTGGGAAGAAGAAGAGGTTTACCATCTTTTTTTGGACGTACAGTATAGCTCAATCTGCAGACACCCTCATTAAATACACAGAAGTAGTAATTAACCAGACAGTTGTGAATGAGAGGCCTCTGCACTCACCACATTCTCTAAGAGGCTCATCCGACCAATCCCTGCAGTCCCGCTGCTTGTCACACACCATCTCCATGCTAATACATTCCCCACTGCGGCATTTAAACCTGGTTGGGCCCTCACAGTGGGTGGCTGTGCATGAGACATGGAAACGAGACATTCAGTTATACACACAGACTACAGATTTCGCTGTTCATTTGGCTACTAGCGACTAGGATAGGAAGGGTAGGGGAGGAGATTCGCACCATTGACACAGTCAGTTTCATCACTCATGTCCCTACAGTCATATTGGTGGTTGCATTGGCGGCTCCCATGGATGCAAGTGCCATCACCGCATTCAAACTCGTCAGGACGGCAGGTGGGACGTGCTAGAGGGATGCAACACGTAGAAATTTGAGTACAAGAGATTAAAACTAGTGGCAGCATGTAACCAACAGTAAAAGAAGAATTTTGCAATCGTTCTTACCACAGTCAGCTTCGTCTGATCGGTCGAGGCAGTCGGATCCTCCATCACACTTCCAGCTACCGTGGATGCACTCTCCACTGCCACAGCGGAACTCCAGGGATGAGCACTGATGAGTGGTGGCGGTGTCAGATCTCTGGGTACCACAGGCGCTGGGCCACTCGTCTGAGCCGTCATCACAGTCAGCGTCACCGTCGCAGGCCCACAGTCGCGGGACGCAGACGGTGTTGTTGCACTGGAAGGACGCGGCGCTGCAGGTGACGGGTGGGCAGGAGGCCTCGTCACTGCCGTCATCACAGTCTGCCTCGTTGTCACACACAAAGGAGGACGACACGCATTGGCCGTTCCTGCAGCGGAACTCGGCTTGTGTGCACTGCTTTGAAACTAAGAGAGAGGAGACACAACAGGGATCAGAGTAATAAAGACACTTTGGAGCGGGGAGGAAGGGAGGGGACAAAAACTATGGATTCTGAAAGCATTAAATAACATAAATCACATATGGGGGTACTTTTCACAGCCTGTCATTAACTCGACTTACCACAGCTCTCTTCATCAGCTCCATTCTCACAGTCAGCTTTTCCATCACAGTGCCACGTGCTCGGTACACACTGGTTAAGGCGGTCCACGCAGCTGAACTCCGTCGGTCTACATGTTTTGGCCACTGGAGGCAAAATACACAAAAATCATCATCAGACAGGGTGATTGTGGGATTGGCACGTATGCCACGTATGTCAGATTCTCTTGTTGAGCGACACATGATACTCACTGCATGTAGCAGGTAGTTCATCTGTGCCATCTCCGCAGTCATCTGTGCCATCACACACCCATCTGACTGTGATGCATTTCCCATTCCCACACTGGAACTGCTTGGCTCCACATGTTGTCAATGCATCTATGACAGACAGATATAAACATGCAGTTCAGCTAAAAGGGCCATCGTTTTAGTTATCATCTATCATTGGCCAATACAGGAAGACTCTGCATAAACACAGACATGGCTGCAAATGAAAATCAGCAAAGTTAAATAGAACGATAGTTCTGCAAAACACTATAAACCCAGCCATGCTAGTGGCTCTGTGAAGCTGAAGGCATAGCAGCGCTTTGAGCTAACAGCTAACATGCTGATGTTCAGCAGCTCAAATGCTCACCATCACCAGTTTAGTGTGCTAGCATGCTAACATTTGTTATTTAGCAGTAAACACAAAGTAGAGCAAGTGTTGAACAAATGTAAGTTTTGACCAGATGATGGCGTTAACAGATAAGTTGTGGGATCACCAAAGTTATTACAATTCATCCTTAGGGGGGCATGAATATCTGAACCAAATTTACTGGCAATCTATCCAAGAGTTATTGCGACATTTTACTCAAACGCACAAATGTGAACTTTGTGGATGGAGTTAGAGGAAACGCCAGGGATCACCACTGTCAGTAGGATTCATCCTCTGGGCACCATGAATGTCTATTCAGCATTTCATGGTAATCCATCCAACAGTTGTTGGGATATTTCAGCCTGGACCAAAGAAATATTTCTGTGGTCAGTGCCCTTTTTTTTAGTCGCTCTCCCAACCCCCGTCTTTATTGGACCCAATGAAGATACTGAACTGGAAGCACAAATTAGACAATACATCAGAGAGACAGCACTTTATGAAAAGGTACTAGAGGACAGTCCTCCTGCTGGCCCCGTGGGCTCCAAAACCCTGGACAGCCACCTGTTTCTGAAAGGGGGCAGAGGGAGGTGTTTACCATAAGCAGCACACACCACCATCAGCTAGTGGCTGAGCAATTAGCATCTTCAGAGCCTGACAAAGTAAAAATTGTAATTAAATATTTATGGTTGTAAAGAAAATAAGAAATAAGAACAGATTGGACAAAGACAAATCATAAATTATGCATGGCTATGAATCATAACTTCCTTCTTGGTAAAGTCAAACATCTGGTGCCATCGGTCATGGTTGATGCTTATGTAGTAGTTAAACAAGAAGAGGCTTGATTACTTTAAAGCTTCTGTAGGCAAGGAAACAGATTTTATTACTGTAGTAGTCAACTTTGATGTCATGGCTGTTAAGTAAATCTACTACTGGCCGTTCAGCTAAACATTTCTTTATGACTCCAAGTGAAAGGTGCATTATAGCCCTTGCCATAAAGATAGTCATCAGTTTCATGGTGACAATTGTGATCTTATCAAAAGGATATCCTTGTGGTTCATGCAAAAAAAATACCTGGGTAATACAGTATGAAACACTCAAATGGTTTAACTTCAAGGTTTCGAACTTTTCTTTTTCTTGAACGTGTGAGAGAGATGGAGGAAAGCAACACCAAGCAAACAGTGCTCCCAACATGGTGGAAGTTTTAACTTTATAGATCCGTTCTCGTTCCCTGAAACCCATGGCACATTACCCAAAACCAAGTACACGCTGGACATTTATTTACTTAATGGGCTTAAAGTTCAGACCTTGACAGACAAACTGGACCGAAATGGCAGCGTTATTGATTGATTGTGTGCAAATCGGAGCTGGGGAAACAACAAATGTGCTTATGTTTGTTGCTCATTCTGTGACGTCTGGTGTGTTTAATTGATTGGCCATGAGGTGAGCAGAAAGAGCGGCAGGGCACTGCTCCCACTCTTTTACATAGTTCAGAATCTCCTCTCAGGTGTACTTCAGTGGTCAGAAATTTGAGATCAACAAAAATGTCTGTCTAAAGTGGGTATGAGGCAACTATTTCACAACATGGGGGCCAGACATGTTTCAATACAATACATCTGTGACTGGTGTGGAAATGTGGACTGGTGACAACCAGTTCCAACATGTTTTGGCACACGGCGTTTCCCAGAACCAACATACTAGGAACAGGTCTGACAGCGACTTCCCATCAGACTGAGTGTACAACCAAAACTGAAGGAATGCAAGACAACGTCCGTGTTTGTATTGGGGGATGAGATGGGGGTGCTTCCATTCTCACAATGCTGGGCATTTCAGGTGATGGGAGAAAACCTCCGGCAAACAGGCTGAATGTTGCATCATGTATGAGAATACACTATGTTTGTGCACTTGCAATACTGGTCAAACCCAAATTCACCCAACTGTTGCCCCTCATAGATTTAAATGCAAGTGGCGCCAATTCCCACGTTATGAATGGCAGCGGCTTCAAAAAGACGGATTTTCTTGAACCCCGCTTGATATCTTTACACGGACAGTATTCACACTGCTCTCACCTCATTGGCTGCACAAGCTACTGAGCGCCAGTGACTGAAAAGCACAAAACATGCAGCTTCATTCAAAAGCCGGCAGGGAAGATAAAATGTGCAAAACGAGGAACGACCATTAAAAACACGCACGGTGACTGATGCACTTTAACTGTTCATTTATGGGAAAATATTAGGCTGAGTCGACGTGAAGTATTCTTTGTGAACAACATGGAGAGAGGAGTGAGATGTGACCTACATTCTGTGGATAATTACGCCCTCCCCCCAATCACCTTGCATCCGGCGCTGTCAGAGGAGTTTAAACCCACACGGACCGAATACTTCTCCAAAATTATATTTTTATAATAACTGAAATATGTATTTATGAAGCTTAGTGCTGTTTTAACTTTAATTGGCGAAGGTGCCAGTCATTGGTAGGCTAATTAAAGACATCATTGATCAAGTTAAAATGAAGGAACTTACTTGTGTGAACGAGGCAGCAGATGAGACACAACAATGACGCGTAACGCGGCAGTCCCATGGTTTCCAGCCGCACTGGAAGATTCATCTACACCTACGGTCAGTGATGGGACTCAGTGTAACACTGTCAGTGATGTGAGTGCTGTTTGACACTGCAGCAGAGGTGGGAAAAAGGCCTAGTTGTTGGTCCGTTGCGTTAGAGATGTATCTGCTGGAAGATGTGAGGAGGGATGCTCTGCACACTGTACTGTTTGACAACAGACATCAGACCCATTTCAATGTGGTCCACGGGTGGGTGGGACCGAGAGGGGCCCCAGAGGTGGGGGGGGGGGGGGGGGGCGGGGGGGGGGGG
>JBBPCS010005663.1:0-10335 GCA_037974645.1 Hollardia meadi
CCCCCCCCCCCCCCCCCCAGACTACAGAGACTTGCAGGAAACGTCCTTCCCTTGGATTTGATGAATGGCTGCTTTCAGCACTTCTCATTTCACACTGAAGGTCAATTATTTTCTATGATATTATAGGCATAAATTAAAGCCTTGATCATTTTGTTCACACACACACGACAAAAAGAGAGAGCAACCATCCTGTTAATGTTACAACTTCGTGTAGAGCAAGTTGGTCTAAATCAGCAAATACAATATTATATCCAAAACATTTTAAATTTTCAGAGGAATTTGTGGGATAGCCCTTTAGTGTTTGAGGGTTTTATCCCAGACTGCCCCTTTAACACCTTCAGACATCAATATCAGGCTCAATCAATGTCCGTTTGTGCAAGGTGAAAAATTACCAGATAATGTTTATTGTGCAGATAATTAGCCAGGTCATTAACAATGATGTGCAGCTCTTGGGGCATTAAAGCCTGTAAGTGTTACTGGCTGCTCAGGCACTTGAACACATGAAGCTAAGCAGCTGTGAGGGGGAAAAAGAGGAAGAGGGAACAGAAATCAATACTGTATTACCTCAATTAAACTTGCATAACCGCTGCCCCCCCTGCTCAAGGTGCATATCCTGAGGTGCAAGACACTGGGTCCAAGGTGAACACAGCACTGAAGAGGACATTAAAAGAAAATCTGCAAAGCCTGAGAGGTCAGGTCAAACTGAATAAAAATAATATTTAATTCCCATGCAAATACTCCATATAACAAATTAAAATTCATTGTGCTTTTGGGACCCAAGCTCTTATGCACAAAACATAATATCTACATTAGTTTACTATCAATGCATTTAAAATGTTAATTATAATATACATATTTACAGTTTTATTGAACTTTAGTAAATCCTCTCCAATGTTTTACATTTCTGAATTAAAGCCTGTTTTCACTTCATGGTACAGCTCGGCTCAACTTGACTCAGCTCAATTTTTATCAACACATACTTTTCTCAATTTCATTTTCTGCTGCAGATATTACCCCGTAGGTGGGATTCTTAGCTGATCGTCATGCAGAGGGAGGAGTTAGCCTTGAAGGTTTTCTGCCAGGCAGGTTTTTGCCAGAAAACCCATAGAGCTTTCTGGCAGAAAGCCCCTTCTGTCGGAAAGCATGTATTATAAAGAGTCACAAAGTTCATATCACGCCGATGTATGTGTTACTTTCTCTGATCAGTTTGGTTTTAATTAGTTATTTGATGCTATGTATAAAAAGGAGATGAAACGCTACGAGTCAGTCGGTGGGTGTATGTGTGTGCTACTGCGTCGACTCTGGCCCCAAATAATGTCAAGAACTCAAGATGGCAGCGTTCGTATCCAGGATATTTTGGCTTGATTTTGTAAAGTGGGAGGAAGTGAAAACACATCGTCCATCTTTATTTATGTCAATGTACGTGATATGTTTAAATAAGGCTTGCTATAAATACATGTATATTTAATGGATGTAACATAAAATGTATTCATAGTTCTACCTATGAGATTCATGAACACAATGTAAATGAGTTCAATAAGGGGACCACCCTTTGCACGTCTGACCACAGCTCTCAGTCACAGTCTGCACCCACCATAGTATTTGTAGTATTTGTTTTTTTGTAGTAGTTTAGAATGAAGCTTGCTGTTACATAACGATAATAAATAAATAATATTTATTGAAATGTGTGCAACAGCTGTGCTAAAGTTAAGTGAGGGAATTTTGCTTGTACAGTGTTCATATTAGGACATCCTCAGCTGTCAGTCAGGTCTCAGACATAGGATGGAAAAAGCATCAGGTATCAGAATGAGCAAAGAGTTGGTTGGTAGGTGACGGTAGCTAAACTAGCTGAGTTTGGTTGCTAGCTAGCAAAACTAGCTGAGCTTTATAACTTTAGAAATGCAGAAGTGTTGTTTCTATGAATTGATAACTAGCTAGCTAACATAACTGGTGTTAGTTTAAACTGACGTTTGAAACTCATCAAGTTTACTTGCAACAACACAAGTCAAAACTAGCCAAAGTATAGTCTTTAGTCACTAGGTAGTTAGCACACAGTAGCCTTGTTGCCATAGTTACTGCCAACAGTTTATCTAGTGTCCTAAGCTAGCGCTAGGCATTTAGGCTAATCGAAGAATTTAATTGGCCTGTTCATTTCATATCCGAAAGAGTGATTCATTGTTATCATACATAATCATAGATAGTACTACAGAACAAAGAAATATGTTTATCTTCTCTTATTGTTTATTAAGAGAAAAGGTTTAGCCTATGTGTTATCAATTCATAGAAACAACACTTCAGTGAGTTTAGCTAACGTTACCTAGCAACCCACTCTCTCCTCTGTCTGAGACCTTTTCGCCTGACGTTCGATGGTGCAATTCCATAGACTTGACAGAGGTTTTCCCGAGACCTGTTGCTTTTTCATCTGATGTCTGAGACCTAACTCTGACAGCTGAGGATGTCCTAATATGAACACCGTAGCCTATGCTTGGTTCAGAGTTAGAGTTGGTGGGCTAGCTGGCTATCTAGGCAACATTAGCCTGTTCAGAGTTCAAGGTCTCTTGAACTGTGAACGGGCAGGCACATGGCTAGCTAACTCTGCCCCCTCATTCACGTGGGCACCTGTGGCACGTACACACTGTTGACTTTCTCACTATGCTTAGCGACTTCAGATCCTTCTTTACCATTATTTCTGTACAAAAGCCTGTTTGCATGCTCGTAGATGATTGCCGTGAACGTCTGGGAGTGCACGGACACCAGCACCAGCTTCAGAACAGTGACAGTTCAGTTACACTAAGTAGGGACAATTAACCCTTTTTAACTTCTCCTTTGTGATTTGTGTTAGTGAGTGAATAAGATGAGAGTCTGCTCTTATTTCTAAATGTTACAGAAAGCTAAAACTGGACTAATGTGCTCTCTCTTCTTGGTTCTGGTTCACAGCCGAGCTGCAGAGTTTTGAATGAGCTGACTTCTCTCAGTGGTTTTCTTAGGGAGACCAGTGAATAGTGCATTACAGTAATCCAGTCAGCTTGAAATAAAGGCATGTATCAGTTTTTCTGCATCTTCTAATATTGGCATGAATGTTAAAGGAATAGTTCACCCAAAAATGAAAACTCAGCCAGTATCTACTCACCCACATGACGGAAAATCAGGTGAACTTTCTTTCTTCACAGCAAAACAGCGTTGCAGCATTTCCCCTAAACAACTGAAAAAGCTTTCGGAGACTTGGATTAGGCCAGACAAGCTGCATTTAATTTTTTATTTTTTCCCAATCCAATTTTTACATTTTTAAACAAGTCCCCATCTTCTTCAGCTGTTGAGGAGAATGCTGCAACATTCCCCAGCCTATTTTAAAAATACAGAGGAGTGAGGGAAGTCGTGGCTCCGTTTTGTGTGAAGGTGAGGGTCAGGGGACACAGGGGAGACTGAATGACGTCCGTTCAGATAGAGACAGAGAGCTCGTAGATCTAGCAGCAGAGCTAACCTGCTGATCTCCATGTCCCTGAAAGACAGAGAAGTAGAGGACACCAATCACCAATTTACGAAGTTAAAATAACCACAAAAGTTGTGGTATATTAGTATACCTCTTTAACTGTAATGTAAATAATAATAATAATAATGAAACTTCTTGATGACTTTTAAAATCAAACCATGTGAGACAGAAAAAAAGAGATACAATTAACAAAAGTTTACCATTAACATTCCCAGAAATAAGGAAAATGAGTGTGCATCCCATAAAAGAATACAGCTCCCTCTTTAAAGTTAAATGCAGCTGATTAATCAGCGTGATTAATGACCAAATAGCCATTCAGGCTCTAATAATATTCTGGAGAGTCATCCAAGGCCCATCGATTTTTCTAAATATATGTTCATTAGTAAAGGCTTCAGTCTAACTTCACTCCTTACCTGGTATTTGTCGATTTGACAATACTGTTCAACCTACAACAGTGCGTGATGAATGGGCAATCTGTGGTAATGATACATGCTAGAGGCTGCTTTGCCTACAGACACAGCAGAAGTATTACTTTTTAATTTGATTTATTGCGCTTTAGTCTGAGCATATGTGAGGGCTAAAAGAATCCACACCCACACAGAGAAGCACCTGGTGTGCGCACGCACGCACACACACACACACACACACACACACACACACACACACACACACACACACACACACAAACTGGTAAACAGAACTAGCAGGATTATGTTTCATGCCCCATGTGGTAGTCAAACAATGTCAATCATTTTTCTGGATACATTCTAAATATTTTGACAAGCTAGCTGCTGCAGAGAAACACTGTGTTGTGTTCAGTATGGGTCACCAGCAAGCCAGTTGGTCTGTTCCTGCTGCCTTTTCATACAGTCACAATAAGTGCCACGGCAGCAGTTTTCCTCCACAGCATGGACTGAGCCGCTCCTCTTTCATGGAGAAACATCTTCCTCAACGCGTCCACTGTCATGCTCACTTCAGCTACTGCTTGTCAGCATGATGTCCCCCTGGGAGATAAGGGAGTGATGCCCTATAGAATGGCAGTCTGTCAGGCTTGCAGGCAGCAGAACAGTTGAGCTGACCAGTGGTAATTTAAAAAAAAGAGCTTTCTGGCTCCCTCCCTGCCTCCATCTGCCTTAGATAGAAGCAGTGATGGAGCTTGTAGCAAGCTGCATTTGAATATTTTAAAGAGGGCATCCATGACTTTTGATGTACAGAGCCTAATGCAAATGAAGCAGAAGATAGGTCCCAGCAGGTACATATCCCTTTATTCTTCACACTAGATTTTTTTTTTCTTTTTAATAAATGGAGTCAAACTCCTCTGCCTCCCACATATGTGTGAGTGTGTGAGCTCAGGCATGCGTGCAGTATGATTTAGCAGTGTGTAGACTATGTGTGGTCCAAATATACCCACAAGAATAGAAATCACAGAGCTAATTGCGCCTGCTGTCTGAGGGTTAGCAGTGAAAAGCAGTAGAATTGGGCTTAGGTTACACATAATTTCAGGGTTTGGTGGTAAGTAAAATGATTCTAGTTAGGGGTGAGTAAAGAGCAGGCTGACTTTTAGCTCAGCAAGCATTTCTTAAAGGCAATTGCTGTGGAGGCAGAATTAATGAGATATTTTGTTGAAGCAAAAATCGAAGCCCCCGTCAAAATATACTAACATGTTGTAGGGCTGTCACGATATCAGATTTTCACAATACAATTATCGTGCCAAAAGAATTCCCACCAACATGTTGTAATGGTAAGACATGAGTTGTTTTGTGACTGGACCTTTGATAACATTTAAAACAGCATTATTAAGTAAGTTAGTAGTGAGTTGTTAAATAAGTTTAGCTTGCCATGGGGTAACTTAACCCTGGCTAAGGCCTTGTTAATAGAATTAGCAAGCTGACGTTGACAAATCAAGTCTTGAAAATTATAACAAGCATCTAAACACTATCAAACACTATTTATTTTAGCTAAAATTGTTTTAGCTTGTTCCAAAAAGCCCAAATGACACAAGGAAACCCAAAAGTCAGCTGCGATTTGGAATTTTAATGAAATTTGAGTTCTACTTACTTTTTGTTTAAGAAAATATTATCCATAATGGTACTACAGCTATTGTGCAAATTTTTCTAAAGAGGATAACACTGTTTTGTCGTATTTATTTATTTTTTTGGTGCTGCTTGTGATTTCTCCCTCTGTAAATAAGTCACAAGCTAACATTTGCTAAGGTAAGCTAAGGCTACCCTTTGTCAGCTTTGTTTCTATAGTTGGCAGACTGTTTACTCACTTGTAACTTCCAACTTCTCAATTTCCCTCCAAACCTTGTCCGCTTCTAATAAGGGTGCTGTGGATTATATAAAATGTGCCACTTCTCAACCTTTTAAATTAGTCTCTCATTGTCCATGTTGACTGCTGACTGGAGAAGAAACGGACATGTCAAGGACACCAGGGTCAATTTTGACCTATTTTGAACACTTTGCAAAAACAGAATCAGGGCGAGCGATTTTTCAAAGAAGCAACACAGACTGTTAGGGCAAAAATATACTTGCTTTTAACTACACGTTCATGTACGCAGGATGGCTGCCTCGTGTATTAATCCTCAGAAATTAACGCTACGCATCCGCAAGATGCAATACGCACATGAATGGTGGGGGCAGTGTAGGGCCAGTACGTGTAAAAGTTAGTACGCACGTCAAAAAATGGTGTAAAGTTTTGAAGACAAGTTGTGTAATCATGTCCGCAATTACCCACATCTATATGATGTGTCATTGCCGCTGCACAGTGATAAATACGCTTGTGAAAACAGCTGGCGAGAGATCAGTACCATCTTAGAAGTTGCCGCGAAAACCTGCAAAACTAAATGGAAACAAGTCCGAGACCGCTACATCCGTGCATGGCGGAGAATGCTTGAAAAACGAAGCATTTTCGAATGTCAGTGTCCATGTCTGTGTTTCTCATCATCAATCATCAGTACCTTCTCAGGTGTTATGTCATTTCACACTGTGCAATATTTCACTGAGGTGAATTTAATTTTAATTTTAATGTGCAATATCAACATTTCTACTATGTAATAGTCCAAATTCAACTGCTGAGTCTGTCTATATTGTATATATTGTTGTTAATACTTTTTATATTTCCTCTTATTTAAATTAATATTTTTTATATTTCTTCTTGTTTATATTGCTTGCTTACTATTTATTGTTATCTTATTGATGCTACTCCTTTCTATTTCGCTATCCACTTTGCTGCTGAAACACCGAAAATTTCCCTGTTGTGGGACTAATAAAGGAATATCTTATCTTATCTTATCTCATGTCACATTGCCTGTCACGATGTGCTTGATTTTGGGGCCTATACCATCTGCGCTGTCGCTTTTTCTGCTGGGATCTTAGCATTAACCATACTGAGCTCTTCAAGTGTCGCCATATTTATTGTTTACTTCATGCATACTGTCTTAGTTCTGTGGCGTGCCCTCCACTGGAATCCTCCAGTAACACACGTAGTACATAGGCAAGTATGTGAACAATTACATTCACGAAGCAGCTGGTTGTCTACGCAAACGCGTGGTTGAAAAGCAAGTATATCTCCAGCCTTAGCCGCCGCACAGTGCAGGTTAGGAGAGCTTCATTGGAAATAACTGAAACAATCTGATGTTCACTTGTTCGCATCACTTCCACTTAGAAAGCGGTCTTTGTGTTTGGAATATACTGTCAATACCAATGGACAGAGAGGAATTTGATTTGGTATGAAAAGTTTTTATGGACTTGTTGATACTTTTTCTTTTACAGTCAGAATCCATTGTAACTACTGTCCAAGATAACTTCAGATGCTGTCTTCCATATTGGGGAAAGCTATAAACTTTTCTGAGCTACAGAGATTTTGGTGGAGTATTTCGATGAGTAATATTTGCAACACATGCCTATTTTCAATAATGGCCAGCTGAGAAACACAGAGGGTGGTTTTTTTCAACCTATGACTCAAACTTGTTAATTATAGCTGTATGTGAATATAACTAGATGTACAGTATAGAGGTAAACAGAGGTCTTCGACTTCAACCTAACCTTGTCAACATCAAGGTCAGAGACTCACTTCGGCCTCTCATCTTCCTCTGTAATTTGCTTTTCAGCGGCTCCTGGAAGCTCTTAGCAGTCAGCTTGTTTAGGACAGTGTGTACACACAGACGAGCTCTTCAGTTCGGTCTGCTCAAGGTCTCTTTCTCCTCTCCACTGGGCAGCGTAAAAAAACTATTGTCTTCCCTCTGACATCTCAATCCTTATTGTGGACCAGAGATATATTCTTTTGTTTATTATTATTCCATTTGGAGGAGATGGATTTCAGGAGCATAATCCGTAAATGCTTGATCTCTTTTGGTTTAGAGTTGAAAGCTTTGAGCAGAAGAAAATATTGGAAGTAGAGTGCGGCTTAGTCAAATAATAGACAATCAAGCAGTAAAGCTGAGGGGAACTGCCGAGTTGGAGGATAATTCTGTATGTAAAAATACTGGTTAGTGCAGCTTTTAAAAAAGAGTTAAGGCTGAGCTTCTTTAAGTTGGAAGGAAATTTGGCCATATTTGATTAGGAAGTGCCATTTAAAAATTTCCACTACTTAAATGTGTAATCCTCCAGATATTATCCAATAGATTTCCATACTTGTCCACCTCACATAATCCTAACATTGAAGACAGTGATTCTCAATGAGCTCCTGTGTTTCACAATACATAGCAGATCCATTGCTGGGCTCTCCCCTGATGTAACAGCTATGAAAAATAGATCCAGGCTGAGTGGATGACCAAAGATAATGGGTTTAATGTGAATCAGGTGTACAGGCAAGACATTTCATTTAGCTCGACATTCTTTTTGGGTTCACCGACTTCCACCAGTCCTCCAACACAGGACAGCCAAGAGTCTATTTACAGACACTTGAACCACAAGCTTTTCTCGCCATGCAAAAAAAGATCTTAGGCACAGTCATGCATAAACATGAAGCCTGAAAGTATTGCCACATTTTTATGTATTGATACAAGGGCTGTGGAGAAACAAAGTGCTCCTGAGAGCTGCTCTTTCCATTTATTTTAGTTAGCCTGCAGCACCACGTCAGATATACTGTAAGTTAGCATGGAGAGAGCGTGATGGGGATGTGTTCTTTCTCCTTGACTTGGAGGGGGGGAAGGGGGAATACTAACCCACTCCTTCTGAACTTTGGCACTTATAACTTCAGTATAACTTCAGATGTCACAGTTTCACTGGGAAAATAATATTACAGCCTTTTCAAAATAATCCTGAAATTAGGAATTCGACCCTCATTTATTGCGCGCTCTGAAATGCTACACATTCCTGTCTGTTGAATTTTCAATCCAACACAGTGAGAAACAAAAGCTTCTCTTCTAACTACAGGGCTAAGAGTCAAAAACAGCATAGTGAAAGTAATTACAGGTATTGATTCACAGCTCCAATTACACAAAATTTGACCCCACCAGACGATGGTAGTTTTTTTTTCCAGAATGTAAATGATTAGTAATCATGTAGCGTGAGCAGCGGTTTATTTTTCTCTTTTTACTGGCTGTGAGAAGAGAGTCAATTCTAGCTTTTTTTTCTAGCTCTAACACCCGGCCAAAAGACGAATATGGATGGATTATGAGACAATGGTCACAGAAATATAAAAGGCCAGCCTCCTTACATAGGAGCAAAACACCCAGACTGAAAGACACAAATGGCCTAGTTGCTTGTTATCATTTTATGTGTGTTTGCGACTCTTTGTCATGGTTTTGTATCTCTTTGTGGTTGTTTTGTGTTTCTTTGTAGTTGTTTTGCTTCTCTCTCATTTTTCATCTTGCGCCCATTTTGTGACTCTTTGTGCTCACTTTGGATGTATCTGTAGTCATTTTCTATCTCTTTGTAGTCACTTTGTGTCTCTGTGGTATTTTTCATCTCGTCCATTTTTTGTCTCCTTATAGTCATTTTGCATTTCTTTCTAGTTATTTTACATGTCTCTGTGGTTGCTTTATGTCGCTGTAGTTTTTTTCGCAACCATTTATAGTTGTTTTTTGTTGCTTGAGAGCATTCTACTTTTACTACTTTTTCATCTCTTTGTGGTCACTGTATTGTGTTGCTATATGGTTGTTTTTTAGTCTCTTTGTAGTTTTTCGATCTCTTTGTGGATGTTTGGAGACTTTCGGTAGTTTTGTGTCTCTGTGCCATCATTTTGCATCTCTTTGTGGTCGTCTTGTGTCTCTTTGTATTTTGTGTCTTATTTTTTGGATTTCATTGTGACAACGGAGACTGTGGTTGTTTAATTGACTCTCCAAACCCTGGAGTCTGTGTCTGCTAGGCCTACTCAGTAATCCATCCATGCTCTCAAGTCAGGGAGCCACATGACTTATGCAAGTTGGCATGGTTTAAGCCATAGGCTGCCACCTTAAGAAGAGAAAAAATAGGGATGTCTGTCAAGGAAGTAGTCTTTCTGTCCACATGGCCAGTCAAGAGAATCCTTCAGCAGGTAGTTAAAGAACAGCAATGACATGCCGGGAGGTAATAGTGCCATCACCCGAGATGCCAGTGGAACGTCTGAAAGTCTTATCCTCAATAAATTGCCACAAAACCTGGATTCCTGTGGCTGTGGTCCATGGTGCACATCTAGCAGGTACACACAAAAAGTGATGAAATCCTAAAACCTTGAGGCTCTAAAAACCAGTGGCCAGTAAGTTGTATCTTCTAAAAAACGCGCGCACACACACTTGATTGGCTTGCACAGCTGGAATTTTGAGTAAGATGGTGCTTTGAAGCATAGGCGTCGCTAGACCCCTTTTACTGGGGCACGTGCCCCAGTATAAATCTGCTGTGCCCCAGTATAAATCTCAAGTT
>JBBPCS010005664.1:0-10335 GCA_037974645.1 Hollardia meadi
CTGTACTTGAGCAGCTGTAACACCCGAATTTCCCCCATGGGGATCAATAAAGGATTATCTTATCTTATCTTATCTTATCTTATCTTATCTTCTAAGGCCAAAGCCTACTGTATGAAAACTGAGGCAAACCTGGTATAAGGCCATATAATCTACAACAATAGTTCAACATACATGCAATAAAATGGCCTGTGTGAAGTTTAGAACACGATGATATACTGTATCCTCTACTGAGTTATTTTAAATTATAGACTATTTTGCATTTACATGTTCCAATTTCCTTGCAGTACATTTGGCTCATTCGATAAGTCCACTTATTTTCTGTAGGAAGAAAGTCACAGTGGTCATATTGACTAAATAACGCAATGGCTGTCTGAATGTCTTCACAACAAATTGACCCTGGTTCTTTCAATATGACCACACCGTGGCAACCTGATGATATGATTAATTTTCCTCTACAAATATTTGATTTCTTAGGCAAAGACATTGATCCTTTGCCATTTATGCCATCGACAGCCTTCATCTGTCTGCTGAGTTGGTGATTCTCTTTGTTTGTCCACAAATTGAGGCTGTTCTGCAGTAAAAAACAGTCCAGTCTTATATGAGAAACAAATGAAATACGTGTTGTGAAAGTATTCCCCAAAAAGCATAAGGCAGCCAACAAAATAAAACATGAGGGCCATTACAAAAAAACAAAAAATCAGTCATTAACTGAAATAGCACCTACAATGAATGTATTATTTTTTCATATGTAAACATTGAAGTCTTATGTTAACTCAGTTGTTCAATACCTAGATTGATAAATAAAAATGCAGTGACAGTATAAGTTATATCAATGTGTAAATTTCCCAATGCGAACACTCAATCGGTTTTGGTGCGAGCAAAGTTAGCAAATGTATCATGAAGGCAATGTTGGCAAATGCTTTATTCTGATGATAACAATAAATCAATTCTCTTACAATGGGGATATGTTTGATGAACTAAATCAATTTGGTCACAGTGACTGTGAATGAAAAAGGCAACATTGCCTGGCGATCTTAAATATTTTTTACATAAATAAATATGACTCGCTAACATTTCAATGGTTTGGAGGGTTTCTTTTTTTTTCTCTTAATGACTGTGCTGCCTTGTTACATGCATGCAGGCCCGTCCACAGAAATGGTTAGACCCTTGTAAAGTTCCAGTGAATGGGCCTTTCCAAATCTGCTTTACTCATATCAACACATATGCCTGCTCTCTCTCCTACGTTAACAGATGCAAAACATTGTTGCTGTTACCATCATCCTCTTCCTCACAGGTGGTGGTGACCCCTTCACTGATGCTAACTACCTCTTGGCCTCCATGGGGCCCCTTTATTGGTCGGACTACTTTGGGGTTTGTCACTGCATTGCTTCAAATCACTGTGCTCCACATTCTCAGGGTGTGGGATCATTCTCCACAATTCAATTTTTACTTTCTCACCTTTGCCAAGTCAAATTCCACAGTATTTTGACATACTGTTTGTGTACACATCTGACCTCAGGAGACTATACAAAGGCTGTTTGTGCTACACATTGATAAAGTAATACACCTAGTATGTGTTTAACCCAAGCACAGTCTTCTACTTGTGGCCTGAGGGAGCTGTCCAATACAACCTTATTTACACTAGTGACCACTTTGTAGTCCCACTAGAGCAGTTAGGGGTTTGTTGCCTTACTCCAGGACTTCACAGCAGAAGTTGCTGAGGGAAGCAACTTAAGCATTTTTCCTAATAGAGATTTGATATTGTCAAACCAAATAAACACAAAGATATTCTAAATCAACATTAGGGTTTTATTTTACTCTGGTCAAGATGAGCTTCACTCCACCCTTCTTTGCTGACTGTTTTTTTTTTAATTTAAATGTTTATAGCATGTACAAATTCCAGTGCCAAGCACAAGGGAATGTTTTGGCAAGGTCAACCAACTGCTCAAAGACCATAGGTGGAAGTGAAATCCCCGGCTGTACATGCCAGACCGCCAGCATGCAGGCAACAAGCAGGTCGTACTCTTGGGGGAACGGATGAGCTGCAGGGCTGGGGGTAAGGTGGAGTGGGGTTTGTCACCTATTCACCTACTGTGGCCCCCTCAGTCCCCACATGACTCATGTCATGTCATTACAAACGATTACACCAAACTCTCCTTCTGAGGTTTGCTACATAACCCCGAGACGTGGCTGCAGATGCAATGACCTTGACTCACCAGGCTGTTGTTGGGTTTTGAAACACATTCACACAGATACATTTTCACAAACACAAGGAGCCACCGGTCTGAGGATCACACACATATGCACACATGCAAACAAATACATGTTGTATTACAATTCCCTATATTTTAAGTGTCTGCATGTATACAGTGCAGGAGGTGTATGTGCGAATGCATGTTGGAGAAAGACAACATGTTTGAATGAGTTTCTACATGTGTATACTATATATGAGCATGTTTGTGACTGCGTCGTGCAATACTTTATATTAACACAGGGGCTGTGAGTGTGTGGTTGTGTGACAAACTTTATTTCAGAAGGTGATATCTGTTACACAAAGATTTTACCAAAAAGCAGAGGTATAAAACCACAAGGTTCATTTGCTCGATACTGTACTTGATTATGATTTAAAATAGTGTTACTTTCTTGAGTTTTATCACACATTTATTGAATTTGCGGCCGCTCGGTGATAAAGGACTAAGAGAGGGTTGGGGGTTTAGATGGACAGATGAACAGTGGCCACTGTTACTCCTCTCCAACATGAAGAACATGGACACAGTTACTCATTAGCAGGTCTCCCTAATGAGTGTCAATAATCCACAATCATTATAAAGAGTAACTCCAGCAGAAAGGTTAGCTATCCATTGTATCTAGGGAAAGGCATGGCATTTAGAACGGAACCCCTAAAGCTGCATGAATCATAAACCAGCAGCAGTTAAGTTGTGACTCCATAGAGAACAGCAAAGGTTAGAAATCCCAGTAAACAACAAAAAAAGACACAAGCTTGCAGCTTCAGCTCGTGTGGCCGTCAGTGTGTGTTCAGTGACAACTGCAACTGAATATTAGCATATCTTTTCCAACAGTCTTTGAACTGCTACTTAAATACCCAAGAGACCGATAGAAAATCCAATCAGTCTCCATTTGTCTAACTCTCTTATTATTGTTAATCATGTCAGCAAGCATATGCTCTGAAAGCACAAGTGCAAATAAAAATGAGCAGACAACGCTCTCTAGAGCTTCTGCAGCAGACTAGATCTTCTTAATGGTTCAACCGTCATCATAAACCATCATCCCTAAACCCCCAGATTTGCGTCTTATACAAGAAAAAAAAAACAGGCACAAAGTCTACCTGATACAGGCATTAGAGTGGAAGAAAAGTTAAATCCATAAAGGCAAATGTTGAAATTTACAACTGTTCATTCCCGTTGCATTTGTTCCAGTTTAGATTTTAAATTTTGAACTGCATCCAGAACCTGTATTCTTTCATAGGTTTTCCTTCAATAAGCTTGATAGGAACACACCATGTAGAATATGGTGAAATGTGGCAGTAGAGGCTGACATCAGCTTGAATTCTAGGCAGTTACAATACTTTGCAGCCTGCATTCTTTATTATTTAGAGCCTTTTAAGTGTTCATCTGGTGAGTGGTTCATATTTAAAAAGGTAGACTTTGGGTGACAATATATTATCCAAATTCCAATCTGTTCATTACCAAAACAATTGTTATTGAATTATTGAATGAAATGCCAGAAATGGCTGCTTTTAAGGATGTAGTTTAAGTATTCATTGTAACTTATACAAATGGGGAGGAGATTTAAAGGCGTACTGGGGGACAGGAATTGTTGAACAAACACAACAGCACAACCAGGGATTGATTTATCTATTCCCATCAAGGTGTGAGTGGCAGAAACAAAGTGCTGTGTGAATTCACTTAACCTCTATTGTTTTGTGCTGTCATGCAAAGACGGTTATTGATTCCACTGCAGCTGGATATCAAATTCTCCTGCACACACACACACACTCACAAATGTACATTCATTAAGCATACACACAATCACACATCACTGAGCCCCAGAAGAGACGAGATCTGAGAGATGAATAAAGAGAAAGAGGCATCAGATCATATCAAATCATAACTTTTTTCTTTTCTTTTTTTTTTCTCAATGCGAACTAATTTCAAAATTTCAAAAGGACAATCCTCTTTGGGTAGCTGACTGAAATTTATTCAGTGAAGTTTAGAAAAAAATCTTGTTCTGTAAACAGCTCTCTTACTCTTGTCATCAAAAACATTGATCTGAAGCACAATTTTAAGACATGTTCAGAAATAGTTTTGTAATAATAATTTCTATAATAAATATAGATACTTCTGATAATCTCATATCAATTTCAGGCTTAAATTAATAACTTCCTGGTTAGAGTTCCATTGAGCACCACCAACTTCCAGGTTAAGCCTGTTCCATTCTAAGTATGGATGAAGATACAGGTACATTTTTTATACAGATGCTTTAGTTGGATGAACAGATACAGATAATGGTGTTCCGCACTCATCCCTGCTTTTTCTGTACTTTTGTTGGTGAAACAGAATTTTTGTACACCTGTGAAAGGGGATAACTGAATGCCCACAATGAAAAGAAGCAAGGTCCCTCTGCCTGTCTGCTGTGAACCCAATATATTCTACTAGTTTTGGAGCAGTGCAGGCTGCTCATTGATACACCCTCTGCCTCTTTTACAACTGTGATGTCAAACCATACAGTGCTCAATCTTCACAGTGTGCACAGCTCGCCAATTTCCCTTCAGAGTATACAGTATCTGCTGCTTTTGTAAACTGAACAGTGGCTGCAAAAATAGAGGTGCCCCCAGCTGTACGAACGCTCCCGCTGCAGAACGCTCTGTCTAGACTGCCCATCCACAGAGGAAAAACAATTCCTGTGTTCACACAAATCATGACAAATCACTTTACCCAAGACAATGAAGCAGAAGCAATAGAGGCTTTGATAACTGTGAAGGTTGAGGTGAAAACACAGGTGAAAAATAATAACAAAAATGTCACAGAGGTGTGTGTGTGTGTGTGTGTGTGTGTGTGTGTGTGTGTGTGTGTGTGTGTGTGTGTAGGTGTGTGTGGTTCTTTGGGCATGTGGGTAACTTGTGTGCAGGTGTTTGGGGAAGAGGCCATTGTGTGCGTGTGAGTACATATACTGTATGTGTATGAGTCAAATGCCTTGTCACAGATTATTGTGCTATTAACATCATTGCCTTAACACACTTCCTCATACACACATACTCATGTACACGAAGCTCCTTCCATAACTGGGGACCCAGAAACAATTCACAACACAGAGCCCATGATAGCATGTCTCTGAGGATCTGGGTCAGGGCCAGAGTCTGGCGGGCCTTGGAGAAAACCATCCTGTTACCAGTTTCCCAACCCCACCACAAATCCCTCAACATCCTTACCCCTTACTCAGTCATCTGCAGCATCACCTGCCCAATTTTTCCAACACAAAGTCTGGCACACTGAATGAAAGACCTCTCTGCCTTATTAGGAGATTTTGCGGCACAATATTCACTTTATTCATGCATAATGCAAAAACGCAGTCAATTGCAACGGTAAGACAATGAGGTTTGTTGTAGTAAAACTTCTTAACTGTTACATTTTGCGTTTCATAGCACCAGATAATTATGTTTGCTACAGTGTCTTCCTTGAGCTAGTGAAGCATTACAAGACACATTACAACATTTTGCAGAAGCCAAGACATATACTGTATGTAACTGGATAATCTTGCACTTCCTAAACTGCCAAATTTTAAAGACTGATATCTTATATCTGATATCTGATGTGAATGCATGGAATGGGCTGAGTCCTGGGCTTATAAAGTAAAGCCTTGTCAAAACCAACTGCATAAAATCAAACTGGAACTTTTTTTTAGGGAACGACAATATTGTTTTATTGATATAAGGATCTTTTCTGCCAACACTACAATGTAAAACAATGGCTTCAGTGGACAATACCAACTATGTGACAGCAAAGACATCTCCAGAGTTGAGAATTATATGAGTGCTGCTCCTATGGAGGGGGCCAATTATGCCTTGTGTCTTTCCATCAAAGACATTGATATGATGGGAATCAGAGGCCAGATAAGGGCATAGGAGAGCAAACAAGTATATAAACTGGAAAAAAAACAACAATCATCCACCTTGTTGAAAATTGATTTGCCTGAATACTCTGCAATTCAGGCCAGTATCATTCCCTCAGCACAAATTGACTATAGAATTTCCTGCATACTGGCGTATTCATAACACTAGGGGAATGATAAAATGATTCAACTGAAATAAATGCCTTACCAAAACTGATAAACAAGAGATTCACATTTCATTAAAACTAACTTATCATACCATCAGATGTGGTATGAGAACGTGTGCAAACCCTCATCAAATTTACAGTATTTACAGACACCTGTAGACTTATAAAGGCACCGTCACCCTTCTTCTGGTGTTTCCTCTGCTTAGCTCGGTGAGCATGAGACACCAGAGAATCTCATTCATCAGGTTTATGCGCTAGCTAACAGATGGTTTGAGCAAACTCTTGAGGTTTCCCCCAAGACAGATTACAAACCACATCCATTGAGTGTTCAGAGAGAGAGAGAGAGAGAGAGAGAGAGAGAGAGAGAGAAGAGAGAAATAAATTTGAATTTGATAGAGAAAGATCGTATCTGGATTCACATCAGCATCAAAAAGCGATTCCGGTTATTCTGTCTTATTGTGATGACCCCCCTCACACTTGGCTTGTAGTTTCTGGTGTGTTTTCTTTGTTGTAGGCTGATGGCAGGTAGTGATGGGTGGAGCTATTAATTCTAATGTATCCACCTGGCTGGCAGACTTGGTCTAGGTGATTTAGGCTGTTGTGAATGTCAGTGACATTTGGATAAATGACTGTTGACGCTTGATTTCAAATGGGATGTGAACTCCGGTGTCCTGGGTGAAAGTCATGTGTGTGACCCTCCACTCAACCCTGACCTTCACCCATCTTGGCACTTTTCTAGCTTTGGAAAGTACACTGCGCTACGTCATCTGTTAAAGTCGTCTGATACTGACGCGGATGGCTTTACATTGCAGGTACATTAAATCCTTGTGCATCTCTGCCTGATGCCAAAGGGTATATCTTGTGTGTCTGGATGCGATGCAATGCGATGAAACGAATGAGTAGAGAAGTAGAAGAAAACAATAAAAACGTGTGCAATGGTAACACTCATTGTTAAGTCACATCAAAGACATATGAAATGCAGGTTTTCTTTGCTTTAATTGACTTCAGGAGTCAAGTGTCCTTCCACTGTGCTTGTTTTAGGTTTGTTCACAATAGCCACTAAACTGTAGGGAAGCAATGGCACCTCTAGCAGAAGGCCACTTGCCTCAATGTGTGCTATTGTTGCAGACAGTTCTATGCTTATCTATGCTTATCCTTTAATGCTGATTATAATATCACCCTTATCAAACTAAAAACTAACTTCTTTCAGTAGAGAGATAGTGCCAACATGTCATACTGGACTCCAAAATCATGACAATGAAAGATGTACCACATCTTTCTTAGGAAGATTCTTCTTTACTACATAAACACAAGAATTCAAAGACGTGCACATAGTCTTATCAACTGTGAGTGATGACAGATTGGGTACTCTGTGACTGAGCAAATCTGGGAATAAGGAACAACATGGAAACCAGTGAGGAGTCCGACTACTCCTGACCTTTCCTCAAAAAAGAAACATTCAACATTCCACACATCATCTTTCACATATTGTGACTGATGCACAAAGCAAATTTGCCCTGCACAGTTTACCAAGCAAACACTTAAATTAGAACGAATCACTATTGATTCCCTCTTTCTGTTGGTAAAGCAAAAGACCCTGGAACAGCATCAAGTAATGACAACGTGACTCCTCGTTGGATATTTTGATACAGCATTTATAAAAATGGATGTGCCTGAGAGGTGCCATCGACTTGCAGTTGTCAACAGAGCAGAGCAGCTTGCTATTGTAACAGACACCAAGACCCATGTCAGCTTTAGCCTCTTAAGTTGGAGTATTTGGACAGAAAATGCACTTCTGTTCCCCGAGGGAGCTGGACACAAAGGCAGACAGAGGGAGAATGCCAGCATATGTCCAAAACTTTACACCTACTCCGCTCTCTGCTTAGCTGGGATCTGTTAAAATCATCATAACATCTTCCAGCTTTTGCAGGGAGCAATGATCTCACCGGGCTGCCACCGTGCCCTCGGAGGAGGGAGCACAGATCTATTCAGGCAGGAGTTATTGTTTGACAGGTGGTGATGTGCTTGGATCAAGGTTTCTGTCTTTATAGTTATACAGTGTGTCTTACTCAGTAGACACCTTCCATATGGGAGCAAAGTATTCTTTCAGATATCCCTGTGTGCTATTAATGGTGTATACTGACAAATCTTTCACTGCTCTCAGAAGTACATGTTTAATGTCTGTAATGTGTGATATTGTTGCCAGGGTAATGGTTAAGGGTCAGTGAGTGGACTATGATTTTTTCCTCTTTTTTCAGAAATACCATCACATATTTATTATGCTTTTATTACAACATTAATTTGTGTGGTCGCTCACACTTAAACAGTGGATCTGAAAGATTGTGATTATGATTGGTGTATCTAATGGACATGCTGTCTGGAATAGCCAAGTAAGGCATCAATTAGGTTCTTCTTTGCCTTGGCAGCAGGTTCACATTGATATCATTTCACCAGCTGTGTTGCCTCTTTCTCTAAGTATCTAAACCCAATGAGAACCAAAAGCAGTTGGTCTGTATCATAGCCTCTGTTTCCCTCGAGGCATTACAAGAAATACAACTGTGCCATCACCGTTTAAACAAATCAAAGCAGCCATTAAGGTGCTCAAACAGTACAATTTTTATCCACTGTTGACCAGGTCATTACTTTCCCACCACACAGAGCGCGACTTGGTTTCATCTGACTGGCTTCATGTATGTGTTTTGTACATGTACCATGAGGGCATGCAGCAGGAACCCCCCAGGAACCCATCAGCTCAGGATAAGACATAAGGGAAGTTTTTTAGTTGAGTAAGCAACATGGAACTAGCTGGGTAATGGAACAGTAAATGAGACAAAAGGAGTTATATCTGAGACCAATTTAGTCACCTCGGTGAGGCAGTGAAGTATATAACCACCTGGTGAAACACTCTGAATACAGGCCTAAGAAAAAAACAGCTTCCAACACCACCCAAATGAGTTATAAAACAGACTGTATTTGAGGGGAAATAGGAGAGCAAATCTGTTACTTTTCATAGATTCCAGGATTTGGAAAAGAGAGAGAGAGGTAATTTTGCTCTGCATCCTGACATGGGATTTCACTCCTTTTGATTCACACCAGAGAAAATCTTCAGGATGAATGTTTACACTTTATGAAAGCAATCACAATAGAATAAAAGAACAATCGGACATCAGATGAAAGGAAAATAAAGATCCTCTTTTCTCTGGGGGACCTGGTTCACCTGCAGGTGATGATTGCGGCTACTTACATTTAGAAGACAATGCAAGAATTGTGAAATATGAGACCAGAAAGATAGATTGAAATTATTCCTGTATGATGTTTTTAAGGGTTTGCTATGACTCTTGCTGTCAAGAAAAGGGGGACTATAAAATATTTCATACATATAGGTATGGTCAATGCCAGTAGAGACTCAAACATCACAGGTGTAGGTAAAAAACAACAACAACAACATTCAAGATGCCTTAGGAGTATCACTCATGTCTGCAGAAGTATTCACCCAAAGCATTAAGTCAATGTAAGAAAACCCCTGCAAGGCTATCCATCTAGCTAAGCCATGTCTGTCTGCACTTATTGGCTCTGTCACTACCCTTCTAAATCTCTATGCACAGCACATTTCAATTCGCAAATAAAAAACCTCATCTTGTTTAATTACATATTTCCCAGTATTGACTTGGATTTCAAAAGTGCTGCTTCGCAGTTCATTAAAAGTCAGCCGAGTCTATAAATATTATTAAAAGAAGAAAAAAAAGACACAGCTTCTGCAAACAGGGGTTGCTGCTTGCAGTTTTAGTGACTTCTTATACCTTTTTTTCAAGGCTGACGCATAAGACACAAGTTAATTTCAAGAAGCATCTGCATTACCACATGCCTTATCCTTTTCTGACTAATCCAGTATCAGCTCTGTTAACCCTTTGATACACAAGCTATGCAAACCCCTTCTAATGCACGACATGGGTCAAAAATGACCGTATTCATTTCCTATGTTATTTCATGCATGGCTGAGTGTTTCTTTGCTATATCTTTTGAAATCAATTTATTTCAT
>JBBPCS010005666.1:0-10335 GCA_037974645.1 Hollardia meadi
CACACACACACACACACACACACACACACACACACACACACACACACACACACACACACACACACACACAGAGGTTGTGTGCCCTTGTCTAAGGTTAAACCAATAGATTGGCTTTCTGTTATGTTTGACCAATATTGGTCTCAACACTTTGATCAAACACCGTAATAGCCAATCAGTGTTCTCTTACATAAATTCTTGATTGTTAATATTTATTCACTTTGTTTAATGACACTTTTTGATACTGGTTTTCAGTGTTTGATGATAGGTGTGTAGAATCTAAATGTATGCTTTCCCACTTTAATAAAATATAAATTCCATAGGAAAATTGTTTAAAAGGTTCCAGTTTGATGATATTGACAGATAGCACAAAATATCAGCATCCACAGTCTTAAAATTATGCTGTGCTGGCTTTAAAGGTGCATTAATAGATTTTTATGACTTGGGGGCATCCCAACAAGCTTAAAACACAACATCTATGTCAGATTATCACGTATATAGTTGAAAGAGAGCAACGTGTACTTATATTTGGAGTCATGCTTTTGAGGAACCAATAAGTCCTACATTTACTCTCCTTTTAGTTCCGTTTTAGGCTGAGGGATAATATCTGGCTCTTTAACTAATCAATGTTTGACTTTGTGGACCTGCTGGCTTCCAGCCTTGTCTGCTGTTTGGTGCTGGGCAGCATGCAATGTTTTTTAATCAGACATTGTTTGCTGGAAAAAAAACAACATTTTGCTGGGGCTAGAAACTAATTAATAAGAGCAGAGCTTATGGACTGCAAAACCAAAAAATGAGCTAAAAGAGGCTATAAGGCTCTGTACAGCTGAGAAATAAGCTCCATCACACTATCTGGGTAGCTTAAATTTCATGAATGTTAATGTCTGTTGGAAACAAAAGCCAAAAATGCTTCTTTGACACTGTGGTAATGCAATTAAAGAACAAAAAGCTGAGGCTAAAAAGTTGCAGCATATAGCACATTATTGTTGTCCTGAAAACTCCAAGATAACTTTGAAAATAAATCCATCCCTAAACCTCGGCATGTAAAAACATTAAAGTTTTTAGAATACTGAACCATTTGACTGCAGGTCATATTGACATGCTTTATTAGTGAGTGTTGCCACTTCACCTTCCAAACAAAGGCAACAAACTAAATTAGAGTTTGTTTCTTGGGGCTTTCATTAGATTGTCATGAAGAGACAGCAGGAGTTTTGGTGAGCCTTATGTGAAAGCAATGAGGAAGAGAAAAACAACACAAGTGTCAAGAGCAAAATGAAGGAATAAGGACCAGCCTCATTTCCATACAGCACATTACAGAAATGATGTCAAACCATTTGTCTTGTTGAGTAATGTCACAACAAAAACCTGCTTTACAGAACATAGACTTTGCATGGAAATGATAATTCAAGCAGTGTAGTGAAAATACTGTACTACTAACAGTGTTGGAAAGGGTATGAAACACTGGTAGTGCAGCGGGTAATCAAACCAAGTATCATAAAGCATGTAAAAACCAAGATTGCCCCTTGTCTCCGATCCTGTTTGTGATATTCATGGACAGGATCTCAAGGTGCAGTCAGGGTGAGGAGAGTGTCCGGGTTGGGAACCTCAGAATTGCGTCTCTGCTTTTTGCAGACGACGTGGTTCTGTTGGCTTCATCCGCCCACGACCTTCAGCATGCCCTGGGGCGGTTTGCAGCCGAATTTAAAGCGGCCGGGATGAGTCAGCATCTCTAAATATGAGACCATGGTTCTCTGTCGGAAAACGGAGGATTGCTCCCTCCGGGTTGGGGGTGAGTTGCTGCCCAAAACGAGGGAGTTTAAGTATCTCAGGTTGTTGTTCACGAGTGACGGGAAAATGCGTGAGATGGACAGGCAGTTTAGTGCGGCATCAGCTGTAATGTGGGCGTCGTACCGGACCTTTGTGGTGAAGATGGAGCTCAGCCAGAAGGCAAAGCTCTTGATTTACCAGTCAGTCTACGTTCCAACCCTCACCTATGAGCATTGGGTAGTGACTGAAAGAATGAGAACGTGGATACAAGCAGCCAAAATGAGTTTCCAACGTGACCCAATCCAGGATAAGCGGAAGACAAGGATGGATGGATGTATAAAACCTAAGGGGCTACTTGGTGAGGTCATATTGCTACAGGTACCAAAATTTAAGATTCCAGTGATGCCAGTTTGAGTTAAAGATTACAAGGTCAACGATTAAGGGACTTCTGCATAGCGTGGAGGTTTGACAGAGACCAAAACACTACACAGTGGTTTATATTAGGGCTGCAACAACTACTACAAACAACTTTGAATTATTGATTAATCTGCCAATAATTGTAACGATTAATCGATTTACTGTTTAATATCTGAAATGTCAAAAAAATGTGAAAAATGCTCCTTACAATTTCCCAGAGCTGAATGCAACTTTTCAAATTGCTTCTTTTGTCTAACCAACAGTCCAAAACTCAAAGACTCTTTATTTACTACAGTACCATAAATGACAAAGAAAGCAGCAAATCTTAACATGTAAGAAGCAGGAAGCAGCAAATAATTGATATTTTTGGTTGGAAAATACCTAAAACAATTAATCAGATATCAAAATAGTTGGCAACTAATTTTCTTATGATCAACCAATCAACTAATCAACTAATTGTTTATAATGTTGAGAATTTCAGACAATTGTTTGATTCTTTCACTTGACAATTGCAAGGAAGCAGAATTATTACATTCATGATCCAAAAAAATATACCAGGGATAAGAGTTTCAGATATTTACTTGGCAAACGCATCACCTTGCGAGAAGGCCACCCTGTAAAATCTCCTCAATACGGTGCAGGACAGTTACTTAGTGACATTAGGCAAGCGGTGGTTTCCATCAGAAATGAAATGTCAGGAAAGTCTGTCAATATTGATAAATAATTAGGGCCCGAGCACCGAAAAACGGTGCGAGGACCCTATTGTTCTTCTAATGATTTTTATGATTATTATTTATTTTTATTATTCCGCAACTAAAAACGGCAATATGAGGTGCTTGCGCTACTCAAAAACTCGTCAAAATCGGCACCCCTAACAATTTTCTAAGTTAAAGCCCCCGCTTTTAACTTTGACGTAGAAACACGAAATTTGGTAGGCATATGTATCTTGCCCAGACGTAAAAAAAAAGAGCCTCTTGGACCCATGACCTAAACCCATCAGGAAGTCGGCCATTTTGAATTTATTGTGATATGTTGGTGTATTTTTGGCCATTTGGAGGGGTTGTAACTGAGCGAACTCGTCCGAGACCGTAAATCAGATCATCCTGAAATTTTTCATGTGTGTTTACAAGACCTTAAAGATCAAAAGTTAATAACTTTTAACCACATATCAATTTTGAATCATAGTCAGAGCGCCACCTACTGACAACAGGAAATTACATGTTTTACATTTTAATATATTCCTGTGAGCCGGCTGGGTATATACAATTCAAATCTGTTCAGAAATTGCCTGAAGACCTTGTAGATGCTTCATGAAGAGAATGGTGACTTTTCGGCAAAGGGGCGTGGTCGTGGCAGCGCGGTGCGGCGAATTTCGATCCTTCGCCATGAAAAAATAAACTGCTGTAACTCCATTCCATATAGTCAGATATTTTCCAAATTTCACATGTTTGATAACCGTCGGACCCTGAACACATCTACAGGTCAATATTGGATCATAGTTGTAGCGCCTCCTACTGGCAACAGGAAGTGACATGTTTTATACTTTGATGTATTCCTGTGAGCATGTCAGCTACATAAACCTCAAATGTGTTCAGAAATTGCCCTAAGACCTTGATGATGCTTCATTAGGAAGATGGTGACTTTTCGGAAAAGGGCGTGGTCGTGGGAATGCATTATTCGCAATTAAACAGGAAATGCATTTTTGAGGGGTTAAAGATGCTTGAAAACTCACAAAACTTGGCAGATACATAAGGAGGGATGATGACTTTTATTTGATATGGGTTTTGGCCTTGGGTGTGGCAATATGGCTCCATAGCGCCACCTACAGATTTTCAAAATTTTAGCCCCTCAGTTAGGTTAGACCTACATTTACCAAATTTGGTAGGCTTATCTATCCTCCCCTTACCTACAAAAAAGCCTCTTGGAGCCATGACCTAAACCCAACAGGAAGTCGGCCATTTTGAATTTATTGTTTTATTTTGCTGTATTTTTGGCCATTTGGAGGGGTCATAACTGAGTGAACTCCTCCGAGACCGTAAATCAGATCATACTGAAACTTTTTGTGTGTATTTACAAGACCTTAAAGATCAAAAGTTAATTAAGGTTTTGTAGATCATTGAACAGCATGGCCTGGGCGTGGCGTTGAAGTTCGATCTTTTGCCATCAAACAGGAAGTAGTTTGTAACTCGACTGTACATGGTCACATCTGCCCAAAACTTGACAGCTTTGATGAGAGCCCTGCCCTGAAGAGATCCACGTCAATTCTGAATCATAGTCAGAGCGCCACATACTGGCAACAGGAAATTATATGTTTTAAACTTTGACGTATTCCTGTGAGCCGGCCGGGTAGATCCAAATCAAATCTGTCCAGAAATTGCCTTAAGACCTTTTAGATGCTTCATGAGGAAAATGATGACTTTTCGGCAAAGGGGCGTGATGGTGGCGGCGCAGCGAATTCCGATCCTTCGCCATGAAAAAATAAACTGCCATAACTCAACTCGACATAGTCAGATCTTTTCCAAATTTCACGTTTGATAACCGGCCCACCCTGAACACATCTACAGGTCAAGATTGAACCACAGTCATAGCGGCACCTACTGGCAACAGGAAAAAATTGGCAGACACGTCAGAAATGGTGAAAATTGCAAAGTTCTGTAGTGCGGCACACCCCGACTGCGGCATACCTCGACGTGCGTGGAGGTGCAAGGGCCGCTGCTCGCACCTTTAATTGTTTATTGCCGCCCGTACTATGATGGAGCACAGCGTTAGTTCAGACACTGATACCATGCTTCCTTTAGCAGAGTAGCTTAGTTGTACAACTACAATTGTAACCTGACAATTCTCAAACACTCCTACACTCCTGATACGCCCATGCTAAAACTGCTGCAGCTCAAACCTAACCTCCCTGTATATGTTTATTAAAGGGGGATTATTGCTTCCCAGCAGAATCCTCGTTGCTACTCA
This sequence comes from Hollardia meadi, assembly GCA_037974645.1. Classification (NCBI taxonomy): domain Eukaryota; kingdom Metazoa; phylum Chordata; class Actinopteri; order Tetraodontiformes; family Triacanthodidae; genus Hollardia; species Hollardia meadi. Next base: position 5,146 of record JBBPCS010005666.1, read on the forward strand.
GATTCTCCCAGAAAGAGCAGAGCCTTTTCTGCCAAATCAAACTGTTTAAATATTTGTTTTACATGGTCCATTACTTGATGTAAATTGCTCAGACTTCCTAGCAGGGAAAATGATTGAATATATTAATTGCTTTTCACTGTACAGCTAATTTTCTAAAAGATTACCACCACCCACCTGCTGGTACAGCCTTTGGGAGGACACCTGCAGTTATACCATAGTATCAGTCTGTTCAAACTGTCAGAGTGGCAAGCAAATTTCATAATGTTGCTAATTTCTGTAGCCAATGGACAAAGGAGTCATTTTTGTGGTTTACTCCACACTGCTGTCCTACAGTTTCATCAGAACACCACTACAATAAAAATGGTCCCATCCAGGAGCTTTCTTGAAAACACTGCTGACACAATTGAGAGTGGGTGTCTCACACAGGAGTCAGTGTTGGAGACATGAAGTGGAACAATACAATTCACATTCATCTCTCTGGAGCTGAGGGTGAATACCATAAGTTACCACACAGCATGCCCCCGCCCTCCTCAATATTCCACACTGTCCGCCGCTAAAGTAGGGCTACTGTTTAGAGCTGAGGTAATTCCATTTGTCCAGCACTATGAAGTTCTGCCTGTTATTGCACTGAAGGCTGTTATACAGCTTCAATATCCTTCCAAAGCACAAGCTCATGAGAGGTTTTCCTTGACCCGATAAAGAGAGAGAGAGGCTTCTGTCAACAATTCAATCCTGTAATTCTTTTCCTTTTCATAGGCTGATGAAATCTTCTTTCACTGTGCTTTCATGAGGCTGCGTTGTCACAGAATGATGCTCTCTGCCAAAGGGTGAATGTAATATCACAAAGACGTCTGACCACTTATATTGCTCATCAATACATATTGATATTTCCATCAATACACTGTCTTTTAAGAAATATTGGATCTAAAATAAGTTTGCATTTGTTTTGTAGCCTGCATATTTTTGCCCTGATGAAAGGAACCAGTGACACTGGAAAGAGAAAATCATGCTGCTGCACTTCTGAGCAGGTCAAAATGAGACATGAAACTGCATCTGCAGCACAAAATTACATTTGGCTACATAACTGTCTCATACATAACTGAAGGCAGTTCACTGCAAAGCTAAGCTGCCAATTAAACGAGTGAAACTGCCTTCTTTGCTTTTCCAGACCAGCAGGTCTAGGACAGTTAAATCCCAGCGGTCGGCAGACAGCTAAGCCGACCATCAGAAATTTAACACACAAGTTCCTACACACACGTCATTTTTAACTCAGCTTAACACTCATTTCCAAACAGTCTAAATTATGCAAAAGGTTTACATTAGCAGTTCCTTGGCATTGTCAAAATAAGCTTGTGATACCTTACATCAGTTTTAACCTACATCAAACCAAAATGTTATGTTTCTTATACAAAGAGTTGGCAGTTACCTTAGGTTAAGGGTTGTCTTCTTTTTTTTTTTTTTGCATTTTTGTCTCAGCGCAGATGATTTTGTGAAAAAGTGGCATATAAACCTCAACTTAAAACACATGAAATTACAAGCTGAATGAAGCAAAATGACCTATTTGGTTCTTTAACCTTGGGCAGATGTGCAGCCAGGCGTGTTTGTAATGACAGATGCCAGCACAACTATGGGCCACCGCAGTTTCTACAGAACATTATGTCAGAGCCCAGCGGTAAAATAATCGTACGTATCCTTTCAATTCACTGGAAAGATAAAGGTTTAAAATTCCATCCTTGATTGGGCACCGCTGAAACATATGGTAACGTAAGGGCAAACTGTTCTGCGACGCTCGTCAACTTCCCCCAAGAAAACGAAAGGGACTCTCTTCAATTTAGCTGGTGTTGGACCATGTGAGAGTGTGTAAGCAGCCAGCCTTAATAGCTATGACAGATTCCTTCATTATGCCCAGGTTGTCTTTCAAAACCCACCACATCCAGCTACAGTAATAGGGCTCTTGTCTCTCCTCACTCTCCATCAGCACAAAAGTGTCAGCTTTTTGGCTCCCGGTACTCAATACTCAACTAATGAGAGCAATCTATCAGCTGTATTGAATTCCACTCCAGAGAGGTGGGTGAAACAAACTGTGGCAGAGGTAGCGCTTTGACACCTTCATCCATGCTGTGTTTTTCCAAGCGAAGCTACCGGAGTGAAACAAATCCTTTACTAAAGGCGTAAAGGTACCCTGACTGTACAATCTGCTTTGGTGAGACACTCCTGAACTTCAGATGTTCCATTTGGTCACCACTGTTTTCATATGACACGCAGAGGGGCTTGGGGGGAATTGGGGTTGGGGCCATCAGAGGGAGCAAGGTAAGCAAGAACTGATTGAAAACGACGTGCCCAAAGGAAATCATAAGCTGCCAGTGTGAGACCAACAAAATGATTAACCTGTCCTTTGTCACAAGCAAAAATCAATGGCAGATCATAAACAACGAGACTGCAGTGGGAGGAGCTCTGACTGGAAGTCTTTGGTCCTATCAGCAGCAGCGGGACAGAGGAGGAACGTGAGAGTACCCTTTTATCTGACTGACAACTTGCATTAGATCACTGGCCTGATAAAGCCCAGTTAATGATATCATCTGAAGATGCGAGATAGCCGAGCTTTCCCCAAGCATTTGCCTCCAGTTACCAAACAGACCACATTAGGACAGAAGTGCTGAGCCAGGGTTATCAGTGCTGGGCAATGAGAGCAGCAGCTCCACACGCATTACCGTATGTTGTGGGTGGAGACTACACTGCATAACTTAGTTACCATACATGCTGAATGCTGTCGTCTCTAGAGAGTTGCTGTATAATTATGAATTTATCCATATAAGGATATAAGGGACTGGTTCACTCAGCTTTACTCTCTGGTGGTGGTTGTATCAGGGGTGTTACTGTCCTGCTATAATAGCATACTACTATAATAATAATACCAAGTTTTACAATTTAAATAGAGATTATAAATCTTGTAAAATGGGAAAGCATAATAAATGGTTATCTTGTTAGAACCTATTGACATTTTCAAAGCCTGCAAAGTAAACATTTAGGGGTTAATTACTCAATTGACAAAACAATTTTTCTCACCTACCACTGGAGTTATCTAGTCCCATGGACAGATTTGATGTTATCTGTTGAAGGTTGAAATGTAGCCCATAACTAATATTTCTACCTCAACCCCAATACATCGAAGGTGAATGGAATTCTGATTTTCCAAGCACTGAAAAAGTACATGTAAGAAGCAGTGCATCACTTGTGTACCAGTGTACAATCAGATCAGAAAGCAGCACAACACAATACAGTATGTCTTGCCCTAATTTTCTTCTGTTCTCTGTCCCCCCAAAGGCCAAATATTCATATTGGTAAAAAAAAATTGTCTGAAAGTTAAAGATAAAGTTAAAAATGTTTCGAAGATTAACTTCACCTCTGCAAAAGAAACCAAAGATTGCTCAGTTATAATTTGCTCTGAAATATCAATGTCAAAAGCTAGGGACGCTTTCACATGTAACCTGTTTGGTTCATCATGTTTGTTAATCATTATTTATAACATGCGGCCAATTTACAGTCTAAAAATACTAACAATGCTTATTATCAGGAAATTCTTTGTATGCTCTTTGTTACTCCAAAGAGCATAAATATACACAATTTGATTTTGATCAAATCTGATGCAGGATGACAATTGCCAAAACTTCTCTTGGTCTGCAGAGAATGTACTGAACTACAGTGTGAAAAAAACCCAAAAGTTCCATTCAAGTGTAGGACAGATTTTAAAAATATCCACAAAATCTACAAAAAAAAAAAAAAAAAAGGAAATTCATGTGTAGGCGTTGGGCTCACAAGTCAAATTAAGGATATCTGACATTTTCGGTTGTTTATTTTATTTATTTGAGGAATGTTGCAGTCTCCCCATCACGCCCCACAGATCTGGTGTCTTCATCTGCTGCTATTTTTCATTCATTCAGAGGAGTAGAAGCTTGAGTGGCATTTACATGCAGTTTGTTTCCATTGCACTTTGTTTTCTCTTCACTTTGTTGTTTCCGGCGTTTCCACTCAGGTTTTTTCTTTTATTTGCAAATTGCAAATGCACATAAAACAGGTGGGCTGAAACACACTGAAGAAGCTGTCTGATCGGTTTTCAAAGGGACTATTTGTCTGGGAGAAAGTAGTACCACAGCAATGTCTGTGGATTCGTCAAAAGAACAGGAATGGTTCCTGGAACCTGGTTGTTGTTGCATATTTTTATTTTTTTATTTTTTTGCATTTAGGCTACCTTTTCAATGTGTCAATCCCCAGAAATGGATCTACGGTATACATCTTCACTGTAATAGAGAAGAGGCAAAAATCTCAAAACAGAACAAGTAAAACCAAAACTCACACCGATACCATGAAAGGTGAGTGAGGAGTTTAGTTTTTTGTTAGTTAGCTGAGACAGTTCTTCCCAAAACTTCTATTAACTGTGATGGTCTTCAGGTGACATGACTAAACAGGAAACACATGCAGTGGGCCCACTTCTTCTGAGAAAAAATCAACAGTGTGTTGTCAACAGGAACATCCCTGTTGTAAGCTCCTTCCTAATGGAAGAATCCTAATTGCATGACTCTTTTTGTTCAAACTGAGTGACAGATGAAACGGATGAAGCACCCACAACGGCTAATTGGAGGGAACATCAAGCCATGCTGCCAGAGCAGATGCTTTTTAATGGGAGCAAGTTAAACAGAGTTGTAGATTTGTCCTACATGGAATATTAACAAAGTAGATCTTATCTGTTAATATGTAAGCTGACAACTGGGGTCTATGTATTTTGATATTGGTATAATATGGCTGAACAGCAACACAATACCATGCTAGAGATTAGCACACAACAAGGTAAAGGTCAACAAAGACATAAGACTTAAAGCTGCATGAGTTGATTTCAGTTTTGGTGTCTGCAGAACAAGCTATAAACACAAGGCTGACAAATTATCATTACTACCAGTAATGTATTAGAAATTGTTTTTAAAAAGAAAAGCAGCTATGGACCAACATTATCATTCTTTATGAGTCATGTTTCTGGCCACCAGATGAATTTAAGTACAACATTCTCTTCCCTATTACATCTGTTTGGGTCTCCACCAACCCCTGGGGGACATACACTGATCAGCCACAACATTAAAACCACTGACAGTTGAAATGAATAACACTGACCATCTCGCTACAGTGCAATATTCTGCT
>JBBPCS010005667.1:0-10334 GCA_037974645.1 Hollardia meadi
TGGATGTAGTTGGGGGTTAACGTGGGGGGTCGCAACCACACCGTGCTGAACCCAAGCGGTAGCCAGGCAGAGACCCAGAAAATTTGCTCCAGGATTATATTTCAAGGTTCAAACACAGAACATGTAAATAAACGTATGTTACTGTCACTCACAAATCCTAGTTTACAGAGTTCTACTGACATTGTGAATAGCGATTTTTCTGAAAGGCTTGTCTTAACGATCCAATTAAATATTCCTTTGCATCTAAATAAAATAAAGACATAAAACAGATTTTAAACACACTGCCTCCGTTCACAGTATATTGGAAGTTTTCTTCTACCACTCAGTTTGGAGTCTGGATCTGAAAACACAGTTTGCAGGGCCATTTGGAGGGCTCGATCACCACTACACCCTGATCCCCAAAAGAAATGGGACACCCTACCCTACGCAGCCATGCGCAAAACGGAAGGGTAGGGCCAAGTGGTATGACTAAGGGGGGGAAGTGGGATTGGGTCCAAGTTTCACAAGCATTTAGTCTAATAAGTAAACAAAACAAAATCACAAAATGTCAAGAAAGGAAATATTCTTACACCTATTTTCCTTACTAAACAGAAAAAGGCTAAAAGCCCGGCGCTATCTCGCTGGTCTGCCATTTCTCCTCTCTCTGGTCCCCGGAGTCATAATGTTATCTTAGTCCTCGGAGCCACTGTAAATCACCTCCTTACTGTATCTTCTGTAGTCAAACTGGCCTCCATCGGTCTCAGAGCCTGTGTCCATTCCCAGTTTGGTTTCCAGCTGTGTTCAGGCTGTGAAGCCTGGCTGAGTTGAGCCCAGTTATATGGTGGCGATCTAGGCAGATGTCAGTGAGCAGTAGGGGGACTAGCTCCACCATTAACTGAGCTAACAGTCGTTATAGCTACACTCAAAGATAAGTACGCAGCCCACACCCAATTACTCTGATGATATATTTTTGGAGGTACTTTCAAATTCTGGTTATATTTTACAAATTGCACCTTTAAAGAGACAATTTTGAGTCAAGTCTCCAATGAGGTGAGTCTCATAGCAATTAGGTCCACCTCTTCCTGATTTAAAGATGCAGTCGGCAAAACCTGTGCAAACCTATGGAAAACCTCCTGCCTGTGTCCCTGCTGCCTCGTATCACTCTGTTAAGCCCCTCCCACCAAACCCACAAGTTCGAATTGCTTTGAGAAATCTCTCATGCCTTGTAGGGCTTGCTCTCGACCCAACAAGGATGACAAGTCACAAGTTGAATTGAGGGTTTAGGAAAACAAGTCAAGTCTGTTGGTAGAGATGTCTCAAGTCAAGTTGAATTTGAAGTAAGTCAGAAGTCAAGTTCAAACTTTAGGGAGCCAAGTCTCAAGTCAACCCTTTAGGAAGACAAATATCTAGTCAAATCATTTCCAAGTCTTTGAGGACACATTTTCAGTCAAGTTGAGTCAAAGTCAAGTACTTTTTTGTGACCTGTACTTGAGTCCTTTTGGTCTCAAATCATGTCTTAAGTGAGCCAGGCTTCATATCAATCAAGTACTTGTTCAGTCTTCTTTTTGTGACTAAAGCCTAAAAACTAAAGTTGCTTTGACAGCACTTAACTGTTCGGTCTGGATTTTCTGACTTTTCAGTTTGATCCAAACCAAAATTACAGGTGTGAAACCTGACTATGGTCAGGACCAAAGAGCCAGACCTTAGTCCTATGAAAAACGGTGGTCTTGGTCCGGATCAAACTGAACCGTGGTCCAGTTTGTGTTGAGTGTGAAATTTTTTTTGGGACCTTCTGACCAAATACAGGAAGTTAAAGCAGGCTGTCATCATAACCGGTAACTGGGAAAGGGAAAAATGAGGAAGCGATCCAAGTACTTAATTGAAATATGGTCTGGCGACATAATAAAAAGTTAACTGGAAAAAAAGTCATATGAATTTCCAGGTATTTTCAGAGAGGATGAGATAGTATATGAGAGGACGGGAGAGCAATGCCAACCAAAGATAACGAAGCTGTTCATTCATTCAGAATCAGTTCAATCATTTTCATCTATTCATTCAAACGACGATAGACGACAAATACCAACGTCAGACAAACGCAAATCAATATCAAGTATTGGTATACGCAGCCATCGTGGGGGGTCATGTTAAGATCTTTGGTTCGCTGGCATAATGGCAATGTGAAAGCAAAAGATACCGGATCAAATGTATAGAATGAAAAAACATGACCCTTAGTCTTAATCCTAATCGAGTCTTTAGGGAGAAAAGCCCTGAGTCATATAATGTGTTAAGTGAGCCAAGTTTCATAGCAGTCAAGTACTAGTCAAGTATCATGACTTAAGTCTGATTCAAGTGCAGTCTTAAGTGTAGATAAGTCTTAAGTTTACAGCTCTCCCATTAAATGTTTTCATCCATTTCTGGTGTTGACATTCACTGCAACACAGAATTGCAGAAATTATCTAAAAATATGAGAGTTGTGCCCCAATTGTAAGAGCACTGTCACTGTCATTGCAATGATTTCACCAAACACAACACAAACATTATTTCGTAGTAAATCTTATGTCACTTCTAACTTACACCTAACCATCAACAGGAGAACAGACCATGAAAACACAGTTCCTAAGTTCCGTGACTCCACATCCAAAAACCAACAGCTGATGCAATGCAATGCATTTCCTAGAAAAACTTCAGCAGGGTCAAATAGCTCAGCTCCAAAATAAATTACCCACTCTTTCTGAGGCAGCGCTATAGGAATGGTTTAGATTTATTGTGGAGGTTTGGAGGATGATCACATGCATGTGGTCAGTAGCAGTGAGCCAGTGACCCAACCTACCTCTCAGGTTACAACCTATATATAACCCCCCCCCCCCCCATCCCTCCGCCCCCTCCCTTGCTCTCCACACAACTTCCCTGGAAGCTCCATCTCCTTCCACACTGGCCCTGGCGTTCCCCACTGTCATCTGAGATCCTCCTCTGCCTCTTACTCTTTACCCACCATCCGCCTGGCAACTGACTGCAAGCTGAGAATTACCAGAGGCTTTTCCTTTCAACACCACCATCTCTGCTTTCCTTTAAACAGCTCTCTTTAGGAATTAGGGGGGGTCTGGAGGTCTGAACTGAGAGGGGCAGCAGAGGAGAGCTGGGACTCAGGCTCAAATTCCTGACTCCTTCTCTTCTCTTCTTGCTTGCTGTTTGGGGAGTTTAGGTTGAATCTGACTGGTAGGACTGGGTTTTTGGAGTACTCTCCACACCATGGATCACTCTCTGTTTGGTTGTCTACGCAGCACTCACGCACCAGCACAGGGCCTGCACCCCGCCGTCGCCCCATCACTGTTGACCCTGCACGATCGGACCGACCACGTCTCCTACCTGGATCTACCCAGCTCCTCACCCCCCTACGGCTACCCTGGAGGAGAAGACAATGGAGTGTTTGGCAGTCCAGACCACCTGCCCCAGAAGCAGCATCCCCTCCATCCTCATCACCCACCCGGTTGGCCCGTCCCCCTGCAGATGCCCTCACCCAACACTCTGCACAGGGTCTGCCTGCCACCGCCTGATGCCCTGGCCCGGGCCCCGGAACTGTGCTCGGGGGGCTCAAACCTGTGCGTCACCAACCCCAGTCTCTGCACTGGTGACCCCACTGTGGCATCTTGTTTGTCTGGGGAATATGGCCGGCAGAGTCTGTCTTCGGAGGACCCAGAAAGAAGGAGCAGTAAAGGCAAGAATGAGAGCTCAGGTAAGAACAGGAATACCATGATGCATTTAGTTTGGAACAGTTTCCCTTGAATCTTTTTTATAGAGGTCATAGCTCAATTTTCTATTACAGCGGAGACTGGGTTTTACAGCAGATTACTAATACTGACAGTAGTGCTCATGAAGCAATTCTTTTGTATCATATAAACTCATTGTCATTACATATTTAAATAAGTATTTTTCTGATTTCTTTTGAACTATTAATTGTAATACTGATGATGGAGACAAAACATGGTTTTGAGTTAAATTTAAAATAATATATAAATATTATAATTTTATAAAATAATAATGTTACCAACAGCTTTAAAAGTAAACTACATTCCATTGTGGGCATCAGTTAAAATAAATATGCTGAAGATTTTCACAGGATTAATAAAAAAATGACCCAGTGTCAGCATATGTCTTGTGCAACACAATTACATAATATTTTCTTCATGAGTATAAAAGTTAACATTGTGGTATTGTTAATCTGTAACTTCCCTCTTAAACACATCTTTACTGCATTCAGTGTATTTCTCTTGGTAAGAAATTTAAACAATTACTTTAGCACAGATAAAGTACAAATTTATCATAAGGACATTGACTTAGTACTGCAATTGTCTATTGAAACATAGAAAAAAGGCCAAATACATGTTTGTTGTCAAATCCTCTGAGGCGTAATTGGCCTCTACAGATACAGATTAGACCATATTTAGAACCAGCCCTAATATTATTTTAGATAGGGAAAGTTAGTGATCTGAATCAGCACTCATAACTCTTATGAGTGACTAAACTGACAAAAGATGACAGTGAAATGTGAGATAAATGTTGTGCCAGGTTTTCGCCCAGGAGCCCATGAGGAGGCTGTTAACATGCAGATGGGCTCACAGGCAACTTCTTAGTCTGACATTGGTATGTATCTTTCAAAAAATTTAAGTAACTTAAATCATCATTTGTATGTGGTTTATTTGTAAATAGAATACAAGAGAATACAAATAATATGCCATATTCAAACTGGCTTGACAACTTCACTTAATGGTCGGAGATGTAGTTTGTGTGAAAGAAAAGATCAAGACCTGATCCATAGGGAGAGTCTTGATGAATATGATATGAAAATATACTGTATAAATAATAATGATTATTGTTATGTGCTTGCTCCTGAACACCAATCCACTGCTGGGATTTTGAATAAGATGAATTTAAAGTTCATTTGTGACTCTGAATCAAAAAATTCAGGGCCATAGCCAGGATTTTAAAAAGGAACCAAGTTACCTCATCACCCAAACGCCAAAAAAAGACCTGAAAAATTGTGATCACGTGATTTATTAAAATATTTTATTTAAATAAATTTTCTGTTAATTTAACTCTAACTTTAATTTTCCAACATTGAGGCCTAAATGCAGTTTCCAAGCCTCCTCCAAACTGGCAGGAATAAAAAGTTGGTGGTTCAGACTTCTTTATTTATGCATTTATTATAACATATTTTGTCTAAAATATAGTGGAAATTATACAGATTTGAATATATCTTAATATACAGCTTTTAAACTAATATGAGCAAGAAGTCCTTAAAGTAATCTGAAAAAATGGAAATTACAATTCCATGACAACTGAGCAAATTTCATGATGAAGATCATGTGATATTATCAAAAGCTACAAAATGGACCTGAGACTGTTTTCTCAAAATACTGGAATGACTTGTTAAACATCCACTACCATCCAAGTGTTTTTAATAGTAAAATGTAAACTTCCTGCAAATTGTTAAAATTTACACTCCCAGACAAAACCAACATGATCTCATGGGATGGCGTATGAACAGCACACCACTTTTAATGTCATTTTGCGTGTCATTTTATGCATTTCAAGCTTTTTGCATGTAATTTAACACTGTCCACATTTTATGAGTTTTAGACATGCAAGAAACGACAAGGTCAGGTGACTTTTGTCATGTGGCATTTGTTTTCTTAGTCACATAACCTATGGTTTGGTTAAGTTTAGGCAACAATATGACTTGGTTAGTTTTAAGCATTAAAAGTATTTGGTTAGGTTTAGGAAAAACCCCATCATGGTTTGGGTTGAAATCAGTTTAGTTAGGTTCCGTAACTTACGCTACTTATGTGACATAAGTTCAAAACATTACGTAACTTACGGACATTAATTAACACCGGTCAATATCAACTTTCGGCTTCACACAGGACGCCAACTCCGGTCTCCTGGGTCAAGGTCCTCTGCTTCTTGGACCCATCCACTACCCAACCTCCTCCAAGTGTGGACAGTCTCGATCTTTATACTACATCATCTTACATTGTTTTCACTATCACATTCAAGCCTATAAATTCATTAGAAAAGCTTAATGCGGACAGCGTTAAATGACACGCGAAAAGCAAAAGTGCGTTTTGATAACATGTAAAATGACCTAAGACACTGACGTGTTATTCATAGGCCAATTTCTGAAATACAGCTGGACAAAGCACATGGTCATGACATCATGGTAGCTGCGGCCCTGAACAAATTCATCTACACTGTTGAAAGAGTTATGGTGATGGTGAAAGTGCAGGTCACGTATTAACAGCATAAAACTTAACTTCCAGTCATAAATTTTAAAGTTCTACATCTGCACACATATGCTTCCCATGAATGGTAAAATGGCACAAAAGAACACATCAGGATCTCCAGGATATATCCAAAGGATTTGAAAGCAGTTACCATATCGGCATCATTTAGCTCCACTGATGAGCAACTTGGAGTACGTGCCAAGTCGAGAACTTTCCAATTCCCCAGAATCAATGTCCTGGCCAGGAGAGAGGGTGCTTTGACTGACAGATTGAACACTTGGAAAGGTTATGCTAAAGCTGCCAGCAGCCTAACCCAAATCCAATTTCCTAACCCTAACTTCATTGGCACTCACAGAAGCAGCAGCACTTTTAGAGTTTTTTTCTGGACTTTATGTTCTTAAAAAAGGATCTAGTGATGATGAAATACACATAGATACTGACCTACAACCCTTCAAAGAGCAGTCTGTGTGGATTGTGAAGGCTGAAAACAAAAAGGAGCTATCAACTGCATTGATTTTAAGTCATAATTACTTAAAACACAGATCCTGTAAATTAAGGCCTTCAAGGCTAAATCAAATCTTTTGAGGAATTAACTGTATGAAATGGCATAACAAAAGGAAAATATGACACAAAATGCAAAATGTCTTTGTGTAATTCCTTGGGTGTCTGTATGTAGTCTCACATTACGAGACAGACCAGTCTCCTTCCTGGCACACTGTGGTTTGTCAGCACATCCCACATTTACACAACTAATGAAATGTCAGCTGGATTTATGCAGTGTGGACTGGAGAGCAGCATAGAAATTATTCAGTGTTTTCTCACTTTCAGATGCTCCATTCATTTTCACCATTCAATGACCACAGACACATCAAAGGGATCCTTGAAATATGCTCATACTGACAGACAATATAAGTGGGGAAAATATGATTTCACCAGTAAAGCATGACCAATCGGGGAAAGGCTTAGTGTTTATATGCAAGAAATATTGTTGAGTAGAACTAAAAAGTGCCTCTTAAAACTTATATTAACATGTGGCTTTCACCTTTATTCAGAACCATTCAGATAACTATGACTATGAGAATATTTCTGAGTTTTCAGATGTCACTTAAAATATATAGTTTGACATGATAATTCTACCAGCTCTTACTTTTGGCATCATTCCCACCAGTAATAACAATAGGATTGTACAAGTTACTGAATTACATCCAATACCAATGTTTTTAAAATTCTTTCTACAACAGCTGTATACTCTGAAAACAGAATGGATTTGAAGGCTGAGGAAATACTGTATGTACTGTTTATGGCAAATAAATAATGGTTATGGTGTGATTAAAGTTAGGCAACCAAAACACTTAAAGTTTTGGAAAGATTGGGATTACAGTTAAAAGAAAAGCAAACATTTAAGGTTACCGGTAGAAGTCTGACCACTAGTGAGGGCATGAAGCAAAGTTTTGATGAGTGGAATCCTGCTTTTTTTGCGGCCTGTGCATGTGCAAGGAAACATGCCATCAGTGGTTTCACTAACAAAGACCACGCCAATAGGTGCAATGGATGGAGGAGAGCTAAGATAATGTGGGAGGGAGGAGGGAATGAAGGGATGAGAGGAGAAATCAAGGTTGTGAATGAATGGAGGAATGACATGATGGACCGGAGTCAGCTGATGACGGGAAGACAGGAAGGAGCCAGGGGAGTTAACGCCTCCTCATGCGCTATGGTCTGTTAGTGTCCCCAAGAAAACTTCATAAGGAAAGGTGTGTGTGGGCATTTCTGATGTCTTTGAGATCATTGCAAATGTATGTGAGGTATCCGGGAGAATACCAACGTCTGAGAATAATGTGATCGGGCATTTCCTGCCTAGATGCAAAGGAGGTGGCTCCGATATGAAAAGAATCTCCTGATCCCCGAGTATAGCTCGGGGATATTATGGATCTGGATAAGATCTGGCAAAATTTGGGGAAAAAACAGAAACGTGTGACCGAGTCTTGGGGGGAAGCTTGATTGGCTAGTCGTGAGTTTAGTCACAGATTGGTTCATATGAACTTATTAACTCGTACAGTATGAACAGAGGTGTAAGGTAGTTCTGGTATTTAGATGAGCCCTAGAGCCTGTCAGTTACCATAATTACATTGCTTATAGCCTAGTAAGTCTATTATAGTGTGTAACTTTGAAAAAGCCTGACTAATGTTACAAATATTTACGATGAGGATTATATCCAGATTGATATCTTGTCTACTATAACTGCCGCCTTAATGTTTCAAAGGTATGACCACTCGCTCAGCTTCCAGATGCGCTCAGCTTGTCACTCTTGACAGATTTTGTCAAGATTTTTTCATATCTTGTCACATGATCAGTTGACATTGGACAACATCAACATACATATTACCCAGCAATCATCACTGTATCATGATCTGTATATAAATATATATAGATAGATAGATAGATAGACAGATGGATAGAAAATACCAAAGAAAATAAGAAATGATTCATTGTATTGAATAGTTTTTGCAATTTAGAGTTTTGAGTTTTTATAGTATATGTAGAATGAGCATATATTTTGTTTTATAGATTGCTACTGACTATTTTACCAAAGAAAGAAAGAAAACCATGACGGACATGGGTTTGCTGTTTTCGTTTTGATTAGATGTGAGTACCCCTTTGAACACAAGTGTATTTATGAGGAGTCAATCTGAATTACTTGCCAGGATTGTTCTCTGCCAAACACATTGTTGGAGAACCCCCTTCACTGTCTATATCTACACCCCTGGTGGATTGAGGTTGCTGACTGGTTGATCTTGCTGCATTTGAGGTGGAAGATGAGAGTGGCAGATAAAAGAATGGAAATGTCTGACATGGTTGCGTGTTGAGAGGGATGGAAGTGTGTAGTACCCATGAACTCTGAGCAATGCAGAAAACCAAAGAATGCCAGAAGAAGGGTCATTTTTAGGGGCCCTACGCAATGTACGTAGTGAGCATATAGGGCCACCCGGCTCTACACCCACCCCAGCCACAGCCTGTTCACCCTGCTGCCGTCTGGCGAAAGATACAGAAGGATCCGCTGCCGTACCTCCAGACTATGGAGCAGCTTTTTTCTCAAGCTGTGAGACTCCTCAATTTATCCTCCACACTCCTTAAATAGTTTTTATTTTTTGAAATGTTATTATGTATTCACTATCTTTTTATATTTTTTTGTATGTAGCTTAGGGAACTACTATCTATCTTTCATTATATAATCTTGTGTTGTATAATGACCATTAAACCAATCACGTTAGATAACCTGTGGCTCTTTGAATTCCTTGAACAGTCTGCATGTCTGCAGTTGGACGTGTTAGCATCTGTGGTGTGCGTGGGAATAAACATCTTTTGCTTTTTACCTGACTCTTGCCTAATAATGCCATATTTCATTCTGTGTGTGCTTTGACAACAAGCCGTGAACGTTGGCAAGAACACTGTACTTGCACTCGTGCTTCTGTGTTGGCATGAATAATGCCTGAGAGAAAAGTGACAGCATCCACACTATGCCTGCAGGGACTGGAGTGTGAAGCAGAGTGCTGTACACTGCTCTCTCTGTTGCACATTCACACTCAAAACACTCATTCTTAAAGTACCAATAATAATACAATGGGGTATTGTACCGTTTTTAATGGCAGGGTATTGTGATACATTTCTAGTATCGGTACAGCATGCAACACTAGTCAGAGTCAAGATCACATACAAGCTCCTCGTCATTGTACCCTCAGAGCTCTCCAGCTGTGTATTTGTGTATGGGGTGTTTGGATGGGTTAAATGTAGAAGATTAATTTCCCCGTGGGGATTAATAAAGAAATATTCTCATTTTTTGAACAACAGTTTGAAGCTGGGAAGTTAGTGAAGTAACATTTCTAAGTTTGCTGGTACCCTATGAGTTGTGTCAGTAGAGGGCAGATTTATTTACTGTCAGGTCCATAAGTATTTGGACAATGACACAATTTTTTTTTTTTCATTTTGCCTCTACATAGAGTCAAACTTAAAACTGCTGGCTAAGCATAAACGTAAATACCGTAAGATCGTAATACATGTCGGCGGTAATGACACTCG
>JBBPCS010005668.1:0-10334 GCA_037974645.1 Hollardia meadi
GCCGCTTATCGCTTAGTAGAGAAGCGGGGGCTGAGGCAGCGGCTGCAGTGGTGGTGGGGGTGGCAGTAAGGTTGGTAAAGTAAATACTCTGTGCTCCTCTGTCAGCAGTGGAAAAGGAGAGGAGAATGAAAATGTAATCTCACTCCGGCTTTTAAATCTGTCTCCCCCGCGAGACCTTGAGAACAACACGTTTCCCATCACACAGCAGATTAATCTTGTGCAACTCATGCACAGTCACATCCCGGTCCTCTTGCAGTGCCGGGAAGGCTGCGTGGGAGTCCGGCGGCTGAGGGATAGCAGGGGAAGATGGGAGGAAGGGCTTAGTGCGAGCATCATATCATCTGATTTGTGGGGAGGGTGGGGGCAATAATAAAGATGTGAAGAGCAATATCGCCGTCTGGGTCTCTCTGAAGAGCTGCCTTCTATAGGTCATGTTTCCATGCCACCTGCTCTGCATTACACGGCTGTAGAGCTGCTGAGGAAGTGGCTGATGTTCACACTAACACTGCGGGGGAAAAAAACTAAACAGATTTGTGGATGAGATACCAATGTAGACAGATAATGCATTGGTATCTCAATACTGCTGATAAAACGAATAAATCTGTGCAGATTTTAGGAAGTAGACTATCAGTAAAACTATTAGTGCAAAGTCACAGTGGAGAAACTTCTGAAGCATGACAACGAATGCTATTAAAAAAGAGAAAATAGTTGAAATTAGTTTCCTTGACCATGAAGTCTATATTGGCCCAAAAGTGCTTCTGTTTAAAACCTTTAAATCTTTTTTTTATCACATTCAGCAGTTTGCAGTTAAATTGGAAAGAGACAACTTTCCTCCCGTTGTCATTTAGAAGTGGTATTATTGTCGCAAAGACAGCGTTAGAGAATGGCTACTGCTAGCAGCATGACTACAGTCCAAAGCAAAAGCAACCATAAGAATTCCAATTGGATGTAGAAACTCTGGTCTCAGTGCTGTGATAAAGGCAGAGGAAACACACGGTTGTATTAATAAGTTGGCAGGTCTTGTTACTAATTGACCTAGTAGAAAGAATGTTGGTTTTGAACCCTCTCAAGTCCTGGTGGTAAGGGGACACACATATCGACCGGGGAAACAGATTTCCACACAACACTGGAGCGCTTTCCTTTGAGTGAATGCCCGTCCATTTGCTCATTTTACCTCGGTTTCTGTCACTCTCCTTCTTCACCTTCTTTGCCTTCTCCATCAGCGGGGTTGTTTTTCTTTTGCAGCGTAGAGTTTCCAGTTTTTCAATTTGTTCCACTGTTACCTGGAGAGAACAATGCCTTTTCCTGTTTTGTTTTTCCGCAATAGCTGATGTGCTATCTTGGTGCCATAAACCAAACCTTCATTTTTCCACAAACAATCGTGCCTGGTGGCAGCATGAATAGCATAGTGAAAGTGAAGCCACAGAGAACCAATTTGAACACGGATGGTGTCATTTTTGTTCAGCCATTACACTGTGCATTATATATTTACTACATAATGATAATTTAAAGCAAATAAGTTGTCTATTGCCTGTTTAAAAGTAAATTTGATTTATGTGACTAAATTTATGACCTGTCTATCATGCTGTTGAACGTGTACGGAGTTGCCCTGGGGTAAGGAGAAAGAAAACATAGTACTGTGTAAATCTGAGCTCTCACTTTACAAATCCATGCACATGGTTTATAAACTGCACGGATTAGTAAACTGTGCCCACGTATCGCGGATTAGTTGCTAGCAGTTGAGCAGAGGTTAAAAGATCAGTTTTTGCAGAAGTGGATTTATGAACTCCAGAGTATGTCATCATGTGATCTATATTATGAATTTAAGGGCTTTGAAAATAATAAAATAAAATTATGTAGCTTGAGCTAAAGTTTACCAGTATGGCTGACAGTTTGGCCTATCATTTGTTTGTGAAAATATGATTCCATTCCATTATCTATCGCCACTTACCCTATGCAGGGTCGCTGGAGTCGCAGCTGTCATTGGGCGAGAGGCGGGGTACACCATGGACGGGTCACCAGTTCATCACAGGGCTGACAAATAGAGACAAACAACCACACACACACACTTACACCTACAGGCAATTTAGAGTCACCAATTAACCTAACCTGCATGTCTTTGGATGTGGGAGGAAGCCGGAGCACCTGGAGTCAAGCTGTGTCCACGTGGACACAGGAGAACATGCAACAGAAAGGCCCTGGCTGGGAATCGAACCAAGGACCTTCTTGCTGTGAGGCGGTGCTAACCACTGCTCCCTGATGATAAATGAAAAATGATATTGATTTGGGGAAAATGACATGGCAGGATAGCTAGTCTTATTAAAATAACTGTCAAATTATATTTCCTGTTTTCAACCAGATGCAATGTTATTGACTTTGAATCTTGCTAGCATAATATTATCTTTCTGGCTTAATTGTCTTTGTAACAAACACACAAAGTAACTTAAGACATTGCCGTGTTATTCATATCATGTTTTAATAAAAAAGGACAGAAGAAGACAGTGAGCAATGTTGTATTACTGAAGTCAATGTGCATATGTATGTATGTGCAAACAAAAAATTCTTAAAAACAACAAAGTAAAAAAAAGTAAGACCCATCCAACAATAGCATCCATCAGACTGGCGAGTCTTTTACATTAAAGATTGCAGAGTAAAACATCCCGATTACAAATGTACTTGCAGCTGAGTGCTTCTTTTCGTTCTGAACAACTTGTACATGTCAGATTCATATTTCCTGACCATATAGTCTAATGTATTTTTGCCACAGCCACCTGTGAAATTCCTCATGTGAACTTTATTTCTGACACAAAATATTTGGGAGCTACTTGACATAATGAAGAAGAGAAAGTGAGCAAGAGAGGAGGGAAAAAAAAAACAGTGTCATGCACGCACATGGACTCATCAAGGCTTGCACACACACATACACACACATACATATCCTTTCTTGGAAAGCCACAAGTTTCTAATTATATCCTGGGTTTCAAATAAAAAGCATTTACAGCCAATTCGTTTGCGTAAATGCCATTCCTGTCTGTGTGGAGAGATGTAACCATTCCTACCCCAGAGACAATAAATAGTTTATTGCTTTTATTTGTCATGGCTTTATGTTGTATTGCCAACCCTTAAAAGAATAAGAAAAAAAGCATATTTTCCCACTAATGACTGTGTGTGATTTATAGAGCCTTTGACATGGGGGTGTCTGTGCTTTCAAACCGAGCATAATTAGACCTCTGGAGCTGCATGCAGCACAAAACACATTGGACAGAAACGCTGCATTTGCCAGAGAGACTACGGTTCGGGTATGATGCTGAACAGTGGGCGAATCAGGAAAAAAAAACGCCTGGAGGTTTCCCGTTCAAACACACAGATTCAAACGCACGGATACGTGCACGCACACAGAGGTCAATGATATCTGAAACAAACATAATGATTGGCTCTGACACACTTTCAGAATCAGATACAAGGAGAGAAGAAAGAGCATATAGATTGGCTCAGCGGGGAGCCAAAGAGTTAGTCAAGCATGAGCTGTTCCCTGCCGAGCACTGAAAGAACTGATTCCCCTCCCTCCTTCGTCCTCACTGACCCTGAATGCTCACAGAGTGATTTTAACAGGTCACAAAGGAGCAGGAGTTCACACTTTTTTTGACGCCCCTCACCCTCCTCTCACTCCTCCTCTTCTCTCCTTCTTCCTGTCTCTCTCTCTCCCTCTCTGTCTTTGTCTCCCTCTCTGTGTGGATGAGAAGGAAAAGAGTAAGAAGAGTTTCTGTTCTGGGTCTTCGTCAAGTGATTTCTAATGACACACTGCCCGTCCCCACAACATGTATTTTAGAGTAAATGAATCAGGCAGTACATGGCCTCATTAAGTTAAAAAGGGCGCTCTGTGCCACAAAAGTACATGGTGTTTTGGAGCCAGGCCATTCACACCAAGAGGCAGGCATTGCTGCAACGGCAACATCACACACGTGCAAATAGAGTTAGTCCCTGTGTGCTTGGTGGTGTTGAAAGTGTGTGTGAGTATTGAGCAATATGGTGAATCATTTGAGAAGTTCTGATTTTCACTTTATTACCACATTTGTTTAGCTCAAACATTTTGCAGACTTCAGTTCAAAACCAAAGCAGCTTGACTTGGTTTGTACGGATCCAAGCCGACAGACACGGCCGTCGCTGAGCGTCACTTCCAAGTCTTGCGGCAACGACATTTGCTGTAGTTGGCCCCTGACCGCTGGGTGTTTGGCTGATGATTTTGCTGAAGTGTCTGATTTGCTGATTTACTCATTTTGCGTGGTTTCTGTTTTTTCCTCTGACTTTACATTTCTTCTTACTGCAAGAGGAAAAGTGCTGAAAATACAGAAAAAAAAACAAAACAAGACAAAGCAAGCCAATCCAAAAGCTCCAGTATCAGTTGCAAGTTTTTTACCGAACATATTTCATAACATTTTTCGGACTGCAAAGAAAGACACATAGGGACAGAACATTTTTGTCAGCAGTTTGTATTCCGAGTTGAAAAAAAAGAAAGTTGAAAACAATTTTTCATCTTTTTTTTTTTGTTTGTTTGTTTGTTTCTGTTGCTAACATTTTATGTACTGACCTAAACCCCTTTTACACATGCAATCTATCCCTGAAATGTTCAGGAACATATCCTGCTTGGGGTCATGTATGAATGGGGGCAGGGAAATCCATACCGCCACCTCAAGACCGAGTAATATTCCAAGGGAAATGCCGGTATGGCTGTGTTGTGAATGAAAGTAAATGGCCTGTATTTATATAACACTTTTCTAGTCAGCTTGACCACTCAAAGTGCTTTACACTACAAGTCAGCATTCACCCATCCAAACCCATTCATACACTGGTGGCACTGGTGGCTCATCAGAAGCAGTAACCATTCACACACATGCACCCCCACACCGATGGCGCAGCATCGGGAGCAATTTGGGGTTCAGTATCTTGCTCAAGGACACTTCGACATGTAGACTGCAGGGGCCGGAGACCGAACCACCGACCTTCCGATCACTGGGCGACCAGGAACTATGTGTGAAAGAGGCTTTAGACTGGACTTATGGTTCTCCCAGGGCTGCCAACACTCACATACTGAGCGAGAGACTCAATTGACACAGATCTCACCACACGTGCCATTTCTCACGCAAACTTTTCTACTTACGGTAAATTCATCAAATGTAGTTTTTTCAAGTTTTTCAAGTTCAGACTGAAGTGCAGAGCGCAACAAGGCAGCACAGATTTTCAGTGAATGCACCGATAACCTGTTTCATCCAAAAGCGTGCAAAACAAAAAATTGTGATGCGCGCTCTGGTGGAGCAGCTAACTTTCAAATAGGGTTAGCAGCTAATATTTAGAGACGTCTGTAAACAGTGCACAGTGCAGTGGGCTCCGGTTGTGAAGTCAGGACATCAGAGAACCATGCTGACACTGAGCTGACAGAGAGCAGGAAGTGTGTCTGTAGTGTTAATGGTAATAATTTTAATATTAATAATATATACGCATATTATATAATGAAGGTGAAGAAGGAGAATGATAGAAATGGAGGTAAAACAAGGGCGAACGGATGGGCATTTGACTCGATGGAAAACACTCCAGTGTGTTACCACCGGGACTTTAAAAACTCTGCATCCCTATATCGCTACAATAAAGCTGGTGAGTAAATTATAAACATAAACAAGACCCAGGTTGCTTTAAAGTTAAGTTGCTGAAAACTTAATTTGCAAGGTCTCTGCAAAATGTCAAATAAATTATTTTATGTATTTCATAGTTTGTACTTGAGTCAAGCCTCTGAACATAAGAATATTGTGCAAAACCCTGATGCATTCCACGTAATTTTTTGTTGATACCTTCTGCATTTGTCATGTTGGAGAATTGGAGACCAGAGAACTGAGGTTACAGGTATTTCTGCTATGTGTCTATGTGTGTGTATGTGTGTGGGATAAAAAAAAAACCCCACACACATACACATTAACACAGATGTCTAAATGTGATAAAACATTGTCTACGTTGTGCAAGAAACCACAAATTCTGCAGAACCAGGATGTGCTAGAAGACGTTTCACATCACCCAGACGCATGCAGGTAGTGTCATCGTGTTCATTTCCCATCAAGTTGTGTCAAAACAACATTATCTAGAAGGTTCTTTTGGTTTATTAGGCTTCATTCTACTGACAAAAAAGACAAGAGAGAGAAAGAATGTCACAAGATGACGTCTGAGAGCCAGATCAAAACTAAAGACATCACAAACCTGCAGTTTATGCCTCAGCAGTGCCTTGTACTGATCAGTGCAATAATAGCCACAGATTGATTGTTTATGAGGCCAGGCGTTAAAAGGAAACACAAACTGTTCATAACGGCTCATGACCCATTCAATCCCCAAACTGGCTCATGATAAATCTAATCTGCAATAAACCACAAACAAGCAAGAGGAGGTGAAATTAGACAGAGGAAACATTTACTGCATTGATACATTTCAACTCCCCATTACCACCGGTCCTGATGATTGTCAGAACAAATTGATAAAATTGATTTTGCAGCATGTCAGTCACCTGACTGGCGAGGACTGGTGGAGACAGATCAGGAGGTTTCAGCAGCCAATTGCGGCCCGGCCGTGCAGTCTGTCAGTCATCCTGCCACAACCAATGGCTTCCTTTGCAGCTGGGCTGAAGCCCCGCCTCCTGAGCACTGAAGACAAAGGGTTAAAAAGAAATTCAGTGTGGTCAAATCATCTGGAAGCTTGATGTAAGGCAATAGAGAGCAGTGAGGATTATTTCACTCCTCTGCTCTGTTACCCAAAATGCAATGCAGAGGATGTATCTACTGTCACCATGCATCTCAGATTATGTTGCTTAATATTAAGGATTGTTATATTTGTTCTTTTGAGCATGACATCAACTAGATCTCTTTCTTGAGTCCCACCACAGTTTTGTTCCATGATCCAACACAGACACTAAATGAGTAAAAAGAGGAAAAATGTTTGAAAATTAATTGATGACTGCCTGGTTTACCATATAGCATTTATCTATTTGATCATACATTTTCACCAGGACAGCCGTTGAGATCTGAATCTGAATCTTGCTTGAGAGTGTGACATGAAACAGTACAGAGACAAATTGAAGAGGAGGAAGCAAAAAATAGGAAAAACCCAGAAAAGAATTTAATGGAAGCCAATGGTTGCCTAATTGGTAGGGAAAGGGCATTTAAGCGTTTATTTGATGATAAATTCAAGGTCCAAGAACCAACAACAAATGAAAAGGAAGAATAGTAAAAGAGGAAAAACTTTTAAAAGAATTAAATGAAAATGATAATTGCCTAGAATGGTAGAAAAGTTGTTTGATGTTGTAAAACTCATAGTATTTATTTATTTAACAATCAATTTAAACTGGACCATCCGGTGAGATGTAAATCTTTTTTCTGCACAAACCAACACATACACTAAAAACAGAAAATAACGGAGGAAGAAAAATTAGGAAAACACTTCTGAAAGAATTGAATGAAATGAATGGCCTAGATGGGAGTAAAACGAAACACAAACTTAAATGATTCTTGTTTTGGACAAAAAAAAAAGTGTTTCATTGTGTTGTGAAATTAGGTGTACACCCCTCGTCACCCGACATGTCGCTGAAAAAATAGTTTTGTGTACATTACCATGTGGACTGTAAATGACATTAGGTTGCGATGTTGGTTGCCAGTCAGTCAATCTGTTACATCTTTGCACCCAGGGTCCAAGATCTCTCCACTCCTTGCTTTCAGGTTTGGACAGTGAGACATGTGGATCACCTGCGGACTCAAACAACTGCATGTGTGCATTTGTTCAAATAACCTTTGCTGCACTCTGTCTATCATTCCAATTAACACATTCAACAAAAATCTTTTCATTCTCTGTCTGTCTCTCAAACCACAAATTTTCAAATTTTTCATCCTGTCCTTCTGACACAGGAAAGGGAAAAACCGTGAGTGTGTGTGTGTGTGTGTGTGTGCTATTTTTATAGACATAAAGGGGGGTTGAGGATTGTAGAAAACCCCTTGGACAATATCTGAATATCTTTTAATCTCTATGCCGTCTTCTGTCTTCTTTGCCAACCCAAACAAGTTTAATCTCAGAAAGAACACCTTTCAATTGAATTTGACTTCTGGATGCCAGCAGTGACTCGTCTGGTCCTGGTCGAGATTCGGTCTTCTCTACCCCGTGCTTGTAGGGGAGGATTGGTGCAGAGGTGATAAAACTGGAGATCAGACTTGTCTTTGTGAATTTTCATTATAGTGAGTATACCTGTTTGCAAAGAGGGGCTTGACTGTTCTCAAAGCAATGTCTGAGGCAGAGAGCACAGAGCACACATTGGGGAGCTGAAGAACTGAACACAGATAACACCGGAACACAGAAACTTAGATGACAGAGTCTCATTAAACTCAGTGTAGGAGTGTAACGAAGTGAAGGACAGTGCAGGAGTGTAAATCTTGCCCCCACACAGGACATGTCTTCGAGCTCTGATAAGATGATGCAACTCCTTTGTGGTCTTACATCAGACACAGCACCTACCTGTGCTGCGGCCATCAAAGTTTTAACCACCCTCCCTCAGCTGAGTATATACATGCAGTAATGCACAGATCATTAAACACACGTTAGCCACACATGCAGTTACTAAACGTCTCCCCTAATCCTGCAGCCTCCATGTTCGTTACATGTCTTTATTTTAATACCCCCTCCCCTCCTCTCTGCTCTCTGCTCCACCACCCCCACCTCTAACATAAGTGGCAGGTGGGACATAAAATGTTGGGAGGTCTCGAGCTCAGGACATCAAAAGGATGCAACACGGGTGAGTCACCCCCACTGGCTCCAGATCACTGCTCTGCATCATGAAAACAGAGCAGCTCTGCATTAAAACACTCGGCGGTGGCGAGGAGAATGGAAAGCGGGCCACGATTGGTCACAGAGGAATGTAATCAAAGTGCATTTTATTATGTTTCACAGCAGGGCCTCGGGACACTGCAGCCCCTTACCTCACACGTCATTCCACTCAGTCACTGTATGTGTGATGCATGCCTGCTTTGATTCTGGTGTGTGTGTGTGTGTGTTTGATGTGTGTGTTCAGATGAGTGTGCACGCATTCCTCTCATTCGTAACATGAGTGTGCTGCATGCCTGCATTCTTTTGAATGTTTTTCGGTGAGGGAATGCCTGGACCGTCGTTTGTAGGGTTTGTCATACCTAAAGGACCATACCAGTGTGTGTTTTCGAGTTTTGACTCTTTAACTGCTAAATGTGTCCGGAGAGCCGAAGTTAAATTGAAACTTCTGGGTCCTGCACCAGACATAAGAAAACCTCTATCAAAATCGATTTGATGTTTGTTACAGCACTGAAAAAAGGGCAGAAGGGGGATTGTTCAATTTACAAATATGCATTGCGTATATAAGACACGATTGAGTTATGTTCCTCTTCTGAACATGTTTCAGTCATGTAGAACTCTTTAAATCTTGAGGGATGTAAAATCTATAAGTCTCAGTCATGTTAAGAACAAAGAAAATAGTCATGTTTTGTCTGGAAACTCCGCCCACCGGGAAAACTTCTGCAGCCAAATTACGTTTCGCCATCTTTTCACCTGGTTGGTCTAATTAGCTGGACCTGGGGAGCCCCCTACAAGGTAAAGATGATCAAATTTTATCAAATGTGGGTCAGAGTTAGAGGTAGTCACTTTAGACGCATTGTTTTCACAAAGCCAATGTTTTTATCTGCCAATAACATTGAGCAACATGAATAAGTCAATGTTAATGCTAAGGTTAGCTACTATTCACTGGCGTTAGCTATGCTAATGCCCGCGAATATCATTTTATGTATGTTAATATTTCTCGAAATGTATGCACAGCATGTGTTTTTGTAGTGTGAAAATTTATAGAGCATAAGTACGTTAGTTGTTGCTCTCCAGAGGGCCATTACGATTAAGAACAATGAAGTTAACGGTTAGCCTAATTCGGTGGTGGGGTTAAACCCGACGCATTAGCTTGCCGAGGCATGTCCGCTGTTCCACGGTGTGGAAAGGGATCGCTGTGACAATTTTCAGTAAGCATCATTCATAAAAAGCTGCTACTGGTGGCATTAGTTTACTGCAACTTTTTTTTACAGTGGAGGCGCCCGGCTCGGCGGACATCCATCCACATTAACCGCAGAAAGACAATTATGATACCATGATGAAATATGATCAGCCTTAAGGAGAAAAGACAAAAAGGCTTTATTTAACAGCAAAGGTCATACATTCAGCGAGTGGGGGAACTGTAGACCACTTTGATAACTGAACTGATAATGAGATAAGGAGCTTCAGGATTTGTCTGATTCAGAGCAGCA
>JBBPCS010005669.1:0-10334 GCA_037974645.1 Hollardia meadi
GTGTGTGTGTGTGTGTGTGTGTGTGTGTGTGTGTGTGTGTGTGTGCGTGCGTGTGTGTGTGTGTGTGTGTGTGTGTGCGTGTGTGTTTGTGTGTGTGTGCCACGGAGAGCAGGAAGAGCTCTGAGTTGAATGATGCACCCTGACAGAAACTGGACAAATGAGCTTTAAAATCTCCCTCTTCTCCTTCACTCGGTGCTCTGCCGAGTGCTGGATTTGTGGAATAAATAAAACACGAAGCAACCTCCCAACAGGCACATTCATACACACACACACACACCGATCTCCCCTCTGCTTTTCCCGTCACGTCTTGAACTCAAGTTTTCTCCCCCCTTCTTTACACCCACTGAACCTCCGCATACAGCCCTCACACGTCCACAGTAATACATCACGCACCTTGTTTCGTTTCTGATGCGTACTTGCATTTTTGCCCTTTGGCGGGAGATTTTTTCGAGATGCTTTGTTGTGTCTGAGAGCGTGTGGGAACATACGCTCTCTGAGCTGTGGGTGGTGGGTGGAAAGCAAATGTGAATAGAGATTTTTGACACGCTCCTTCAAGCTGGCTTAAAAATATCCTGAGAATTAAATGAAAACCCTGCGTAGGAATGTTAAGCTTTGTCAATCTGTGCTGTGTTGGTGAAGGAATTACTGATCTGTGCTCGCATTCATACACGGTTAGTTTCACAAGTAATACATTAAACCCTTGGAGGAATAGTTTTTGGGATATACTGTACATCTATTCACTTTCCTGATAGTTAGACAAGATGATGGATACCACTGTCATATCTGCGTGGTAAATATGAAACCACAGCCAGCAGCTGGTTAGCTTAGCTTAGCACAAAGACTGAATTCAGGTGGAAGCAACTAGCCTGTGTCTGTCCAAAGGTCAGGTTGTAGGCTGATTTTGTTACTTTTGAACCGAGCCAGGATTTCCTCCTGATTTCAGTCATTATGCTAAGCTAAGTTGCTTCATATTAAACAGATATGACTCTAGGTAAGACAGGATTAAGCATATTTACCAAAATGACCAGTTATTCCTTTAAGTAATTACTTTTTCTAAATCATCCAGCAGTGAAGAATAAAAGCGTGACATGACAAAACAAAAAAAACTGAATCTATTGACAGTAATTCCTGAGGGAACAATGATTTTCTACATGCTTAAACTTACATACTTACACTTGTATTTGCAGTTACTGTACCAGCAGTGCTTTACTATAATATTCCTTTCAGCACTAGACCTGTGAATAATAACGTGATGGTATCCCAATCTTCTGTCTCAGGTACCTCAAGCCAGACGTTCATAAGAAATCCAAGCACAAAACGGCGGTCATAAAAAAGACTCTCAACCCGGAGTTTAATGAGGTAGGTGTCCATGTTTACGTTTGTGCATGTGCTTGACTGTGAGGGCAAGAAGCACACTCGTGTGAATGAGCGTATCCTCCAGAGACACTACGCTGCATGCAAAGTTTCTGCAACCTTTTTGTAAGACAGCCAATTACTGTTTGCCAATTATTATGTGCTGCCTCATTAGTGAGCACTTCAGAGTTTAGAGAAGAAGGAGCAGTGTTAGGTATGATCTCCTGACCGTGTTCTCAGTCCACTCATCCATCTCCCTGTTTGTTTTTGCCCAGGAGTTCTTCTATGAAATCACCTTCTCGGAGTTAGCCACCAAGACGCTGGAGGTCACGGTGTGGGACTACGACCTGGGAAAGTCCAATGACTTCATCGGTGAGCTGACACCACGAAGCATGCTGGCAGATAATCATTTCTTGCTGGTGCTTTTCGAGATTACTGATTAGCTGCTAGTTTATTAGCAGTCTAATAATGTTGTACCCATGGCAGATGGGATATTTTAAGACGCCATCTATTATCTGCTATGATCCGAGTGTAGCACTGTGGGTAATTTGCAGGGTTTGGTTGCCAAAAGGGTGTCAGTGACATTTTGGCTGGAAATAAGCTCTATATTATATTTCTCTGTGTGTTGGAGGGATTACATGTATTCCTGTTCTGCCTGTTTTTCTGTGATCTTTAAGTCAAGATGTTTATTTTTTACATTAGGTAAAGGGCAAGCATGCTGTTTTCTATATCTTTTATGTCCAACAAATTTCGCAGAAGATGTGAACTTTAAAGACAGGTAACAAAAATAAAGGTTTTTTTTAAGCATTCAGTAATTTCCTTAAATAATACACAGTAACAATCACAAAAAAACTCATATGAAAAACTGTTTTTAAAAATACCTAACCATGTATTAAAGTTGATTTTTGCTTTTGCTATAAAAGGAAAATAGCATTTACAGCTATTTATAAAAGAAAATGCAGAAAACAAAACAACCCAATAACACAATGAAGATCTACAAAAAAGGTGTAGATGGAAGCTACAGTTAATTATGCCGACTCGAATTATACCTTCATTCCACCGGGCACCTCTCTGTGACGTCGCGTGTTTGGCGCTGTTTTGTTCCGTCATCCACATGACATGACTGTTTATTTCCTAATTTTTCCTTGATTTTTGTGCTTCTACCATGGTTGAGTAGGCCACGTAGTTTTCGTGTTTGTCTGTATTGCTTGGTAGAATCGAGAGAATTGTGCAATTCTTCATCGCCTGCTGAGGTTATTTGTGCATGGGCGGTGCTGGATGTGACACACACACACACACACACAGAAAACAGTGTGCTGATTTGTGGTCTGTTTGAGGGGTCAACAAAACACTAAATCTACACACATGCCAGTCAAAGTTGAACCCCGCATAAAGCCAGGAGGTGAATTTGCTTCGCCACCGGATGCAAATTTTTAATTCGCCCCTTCGCTCACACAGAATGTGAAAGTGTGACTGGGCCTTTACTCATATCAACACATGCTCTCTTGCAGAACATCCTTGCTGTTAATGGCATCATGCTCGCTACCTTTTGGCTAGTAACATAATCTCCTGGCTATAAATCGTTCACTTCTTCAGCCTGGCTTAGATTATTTTTGTATTTTCCCTCTTTTTCTTCTCCTTTACTCTCTGGCATTCCAGATTTATGTGCAGGTCTTGACATAGCAAGGAATTACTCATATGATGTCTACAATATTGATATTGTGTTAATAATGCACATAATATAAATAATCCAGTGCATTATGCTTACAGACGCTCTCTCTCCCTGTACTTGTTTTTTTTAGTCTAATTAATTTCACAAAAAGAGACAAAACACACAATAAACAAAGTTAAAGATGATTTCTATAGATATTGTTATCGTGAATTCTTTTGGACATGATAGTCATGGTGACAGCTCTAGTTGGCATCAAAAGTAGCTGCTGTTTATATTGTCGTAATATCTGTTCATTTGCATTCACCCCTTTAACTGACATGCGTTTCATACAGCAGTCTTCACTGTTTGTTTGTTACACAAGTCTCATTTACCTGTTTTTTGTCTGTGCACTGCTTAGGGGGTGTGTCCTTAGGGTGTCACTCACAGGGAGACACTCTGCAGCACTGGATAGACTGTCTTAAGAACAAGGGCAAGAAGGTGGAGCGTTGGCACACCCTGACCAACGAGCTGCCTGGATCCACGCTGCAGGAATGAACTGAGAGTCATCCGCTGTACTGACGCTGGAGAGACTGACCTGAACTCGGGTTGAGAGACATTTCATCGCATGCTCTGAGGATTTCCTGCATGACTGTGAAGGACTCATATCCTCCTTACTTTGTGTCATAAATGAGATGATTCACAACAACACACCCAAAGGGGTCACATTCAGAGATAAATACTCTAATCTTGGATCTAAATAGACGTGATGCGAATCCGTCCCCAACACAAAGCCGACAGTATGAGAATTTTCATAATCATATTCATAGGGACCCGTGTTCCTTTTGTCGGTTTAATGCCAATCTAAATGCTCGTCTGCACTGTTCCAAACTGGTCAGATCTCAGTCAACAAGAAAAATTGAAATCGTGCAAGAGAAAATATAATGAGGGAGAAAGTTGGAATATTCTGCCATTCATCCTTCACGTCAGGTTTGCTTGCTCTTATTCCATCCGGCCCGTTCTTTTCATTAACTGCTGACATTAAAACTTCTCCGTTATGACCATCTGTCTCGACAAGCGCACATACTTCTCCCTTGCGCTAATGTTTTGCCGAATGCTTCCGAAGATTTCTAAGTGGTCTTAATAGATGTTTTGTATCTATTGGATTGCCTGCAGACAGCACAATCTAATGAGATAATTGGTTCTTCCATGTTGATGGTTTGTGTCAGTTACTTGCATGTTTGGTGTTGATGGAGCAAACTAAAAGACAAATATGTGTCAGGCTCTGCTGCAGGATGAAATATTCATCACTGTGTCCTGAGGTGTTTTGCTTTGATTATTTGTACAGATCTTTTTAGATTTTTTTTATGTAATTCAAAGTTGTTGTTGTTGTTTTTGTTATGTTTTTCAAGGTTGTTGTTTAATGTGTCAGCTCTAATATCACTGTGTCAGTTTCTTGTTGGTGACACGCTGATTAACCTTATTTTGCTTCAAAATTCCCCATTGATGTGAAAGAGAGGAGAGATGTAAGTTTCAGAGCAGATAGTGTTGTTGTGGAGAGCTGTGCATGGTCACAGTACATAAAGTCATTAGCCTTTGTTGATTATCTAAATGACAAATATGAATGGTGTATAAAGCACAGTGTTGTCTGATAACTCTCTGTGGCTGCTGCTTTACTATGGATTGCATTAACCAAGCTGCAGGTTTTGTCTGTGCTCGGTCTGCTTGAGGCATGCTGAAAGTACCAGTGGTGTTCATATGTAAATATACTGTATATTGTGTTTCACTTGCTTTTGATGTTTGTCTTTTGGAACTTAAAGTGTGCATGATTGTTTCTTTTTCTTTTTCCATAAAACATTCATGTTGATTGACTGTGTTCATCCCTGAATTCTCAGTTGTTCCAAAGTGGCCTCTTTGAATCTCTAATGTTTACGCATCGGCTCAGTGGCAATCCAATAAAGCCAATACTGCCACCTAGCCTTCGGGATCTGCAACTGCAGCTTCTTTTCTGACTAATGTGACCAGAAGTGATCCAGCAGGTGAGCACAGAGGCACAGGTAAGCATCCTATTATCCTGTGATGGCCTGTGATTGTTAACAGTCAAGGCTTCTTGCCCGCAAACAATTGTACGGAAGCCAACGATAGCCGTAATTTTAATCTGTACTGAATACTTGATGAGCTAAAAGTTGAAATCAGGTTAATCCACACCCAAATTGAATGATATAATTCAGACACCAAAATTCTAGATTTAAAAAAAAAGAATCTTCTGTACATCTTCCTCTGGTAGGCTATGTTAGGCAGATTATAGGGGCTTGGACCACATGAATGACTGAGCATAACCTGACTGGGCAGATTTTTGGTGTCTGAGTTTCACCAATCCAATTTCAGCACCCAATTTTTTTCTTACTCGACTTTAATTTGAGCAACTTGAATACAGTTGTGTTTGTTTTGTTTTTTTTAAAAATTGTGACAGCGTGAGACCTAAAAAAAAACCCTGAAAATCTTTAACAAAATAGCTGGCATGTATGTTTGGCTTTATGACTTTATTGAACTGCCGCAATCAATAGATTCTGTCAATTTCTCCACCGTTTATTGAACTTTTTCCTTGTTCCATTTTACAGGGAGGTCAGAGGTCGGCGTCAGCGTCAGGACATCAGGATGATTTTGATAAACACAATGATGCTCGGTGTCCCAGATCGTGGATAGAGCGTCACACTGTGAGGCTGACAGTGAGCGTCTGAGTCAGAAGCAGAGTCACGGACATCAGGGCAGAGACTCGTTCTTTGCCCCCTGTGATCTTGGGCAGACTGCCAAATGCTACTGATGTCAGTCCTTTATCAGAGAAATACACAAAATATTAAATTATTTAAATTATTTGTAGCTCCATCACTTTGGTCCAAACTGGAATATCTCAAAAATCCTGGCTCATAGATGGATAGCCATGACAGACATTCATAATCCCCAGAGGAGGAACTTTTTGTGATCCCCTGACTTTTCCTGTAGCACCACAAGCTTCACATTTTATACAAACATTTATGTCCCTCAGGATAAACTATTAGCTAAAAAATGTGTCTGACGAACAACATTCCCATTAGCCTCAGCTGTACTTTGTGTTCAGCTCAAATGTTAGCATGCTAACACACTAAACTAAGATGGTGAACATGGTAAACATTATACCTGCTTAGCGAGTTAGCATACATCTATGGTAAGCATTGTGTGCATGTTAGCATGCTAGTTATTAGTATTTGGCGCAGGACTGCTGTCTACACAGGCCACAGCCTCACAGAGCTGCTAGCATGTCTAATCATGCTCATATGGAAATATTCATAAGCCAAAACCATACAAGTCTTAATAGTGATCTTAAAATCTACTCTATAATCCACACATAGCAAACACAAGAAATGCTGATAAACCAACAGTCTGTGGTTTCATGAAGTAATTTCTAAAGAGTATGTAAACACAGATACAGAACATTACAATAGTCATAGCATGAATATTTTGTTCAATGATCTAAACTGAGATTACTGTAAAAGATAAGAGGGGACATTTGAGGAAAGTCTTTATTTTTCAACCATGAGGTGGATCTGCATCTAAAACGATGCCAGAGATACACCTATTGATACAGTTTAATTAAATTCAAATGATAAGAAGCTGAAGTCATATCTAAGAGAAGGAAGGATTTATCAGAATTGGACTTGATGACTTTAAAAGAAGATAAAGGAAATGCCACAAAGCACCACACACACAAAAACCACACTTTCTAGTGATGCAGACAGCCTCTAATAGCCTAGATGGTTAAAAAAAAAAAAGAGTGGTTATGTTTGCTCGGGGAGGATTAATCTAAAATCCAGTGGTTTAGCTGTAGCAGATTTCTGTGAAACCACAAACATTTATTTAAACCCAAGCTGTATCCTCTCTGCAGGGACAAGTGCCAGCATTACTGCTGAGCGAGGAAACACATAATGGATAGTGATAAAGATACTGGTAGCACACCATGTCACAGAATATTGAATTTCGGCACCAACCATCTGGCTGCCTGATGCTCTGAAATGGTTTTGATTAATAATAAACATTCACAAATCACTTTATTTCAGCCCATGTTATCAAGCTTGATGACTCTATTAAAACTACAAATACTCCAGAATAATTTTTTTTAAAAGTCAGTGTAAGAAAAGGCTGTGATGCCACCACAGATAAAAGGTAAAATGATGAATTAAAATGCAACAGTATTGACGTCCCTTTTGGATACTGCAGACAATGATTTTTCACTGCAGAGGGTCAGAGCCACAAATCCACCCCGTGATGATGATGATGATGATGATGATGATGATAAGTACTTTTCAATAGTCAGCAATGAGCACATTACTGCCACCCAGCCAGGATGGTGATGAAGAGTTAGTAGCAGAAGTGTGGCAGTAGGGCTGTACAGTAATAATGGGCCAAATATGAGCCTGAAGCTCACTTCACATTTCAATTAAGCTTTGTGCCAATATTATAACGGTACTCAACTATAACCCAGCTCACAAGTAGATTTATGAGTAAATTTGCATGGATTACCTAAATTACCCGTTGCCCTTTCTTCACATGCTTATTAGTGTGGAATTTTAGTCACAATTACCTGTTCAAAAAGGGGACAATTATGCTACCTCGTGCTAAAGCATGTTTTATTGTTTTATGTATGTGGTAAATAATTTTTTATTTATGTGAGCACATGCTGTAAATCTATTTTTTTTTTAAATTTGGCTTTAATGTTAATGACTCCACGCCGCCCTATTGGTCAGGCCTCTCTTGTCAAAGAGGTAATAAATCTCAAGAAATTTCTCATTGAATAAAGGTTAAATACGATGAAAACTTCCATCAGGTATATGGACAACAAGGTATATATGGCCTCATTTTTGTGGCCCTCTGATTGCATAATTTATCAGCATCTATGCAGATTGTACTGTATTAATAAGGGACCTTTTGTGACACTGATCCAAATGATAAGTAGACAACTGAAGACTGATGAGTTTACATACACAAATGATGAAAAATAAATAATTTAGCATTAATTTGTCTCTCACTTTGAAGGTGACAAACATACGGCCCTTAATGGCAAATCAGTCACTGTTGACAGATTGAATCAATTATTAAATACGTCTCCAGACAAAAGACACATTATGAGCCAAAGGCATTTGATGGAAACCCTCTTATACACAGCAACACATTTAGGAGGAAAATCACAGGTGTAAATAATGAAATTAATTCCATTTAGCTGCTTCAGTTTCAGGGTCCTGCTACTGTGCATGCTGATCATTGATGCTATTAGTAACACCTCTGCTTGGTGTTGTCTGCTGTGTAAAAGGCCCATCAAACACACCTAAATTCATAGTAGAAAAAACACAGATGTAAAAAAAATAATATTAATAATGGCTCAATTCCATTTAGGTTTATCAGTAAGCCCTGCCACTGAGCCAGCATTCAAAATACATTCCTGGAACAGAACCAGCTAAATTGAGCTCAGTCAAAATGAAGGTTATTAGTATCTCTGTGCTTTTCCTGCAATGACACATGGAAATGTATGCTGAGGAAAAAGGTCTATTGTAAATGTAGCGCTGGTAGCTACATAGTTTTTGACAACAAACATAACTGATAAAAGTTATTGCCACCAAAACAACAGCTCTACCAGACAGCTGTTACTGGATAAAGTCCCTGTCAAAGTGAGTCTTTAATCCAGACTCGTTCTTTGTGTTGTTGTATTCAAAAGTGTTTGAATTTCAATAAAAAACTAATTCCTCTCTCCAAACAGAAAATCCACAACAACCCATAATTCACACTCATAATGATTTTCTTTCAGCCTTAGTTCTTTGTCCAAAGTAAGCAGGCACTAAAAGAGCAGCATTGCCACAGGTCGGTGTATCTCATTATAACTTGCTATGCGGGCCGACAGGATGATCATGATGCATCCAAACGCTGCCAAGATGACTCACAGCCTCAGTTATTATGTGACCCAGCTGGATAATCCCTGACCCACTTACTGCATCTGGATGTGACCCCCCCCCCCCCCCCACTCTACTTTATGCCTACTGTTAAATTAGCTGAGTACAAAGAAAAATGCCTTTTGCTGTCAAAATGTTACCATTGGTGTGAGGGGGAATTTGCTGTTGTCAGATGTTATGAATGTTGTTTTGCTATAGTAGCTGGGTTTTTTTCACTCTCAGCTCTGGAAATTCATAGTCATGTTTATTTTGTATGTATAATGTGAGCTATGTTCATTATTGCATCAGAGCACGCACTTTGTTAGGAGTTATGTATCTCTTTATTATTTATTAAAATGTTACTTTTATGTGCATGTAACATATTTCAACACGTTGCACTTGTGACTGCTGCGATGTTCACTATAATGTAAGACAAGGAAAAGCAGCAAATTTTCACATTTGAGATGCTGGAGCAAGTTTTTTGTTTGTTTGTTAAAGCCACGTTAGTAAACATATTTAAAAAGTAAAATTTCAATTTGTCCAGTACTTCAATTTATAGCTAAATATATGTATTTAAACTATACAGGTAGGTGTTCTTCCTGCTAGGCTACCAGTGCCCACTCTGTTAGCTGCAGGGTCATCAGCCTGGGACCACCCCTCATAGATGTTTCGCCCCTTATCCCGGAACATCTCCTGGCGGCAGGGCAGTGAACAGGGAGGTCTCCCTGAAACCCTCTGCAATAGAAGTTAAAAAGTAAAATTTAATTTTTTTCCCCCCCAGTACTTCGATTCATAACCAAATATATGCAAACAAATGACTTTCCTGTCACCCTGAGCTGTACTTTGTGTTTAATACACTAAACAAAAGCAGTTTAACGTGGTCATTATCAGCATGTTAGCATGCTGATGTTAGCATTTAGCTCTATGCAAAGCTGTGTATTAGTACACTAAGTCGACAGTAAGCTACTAGGATGGCCGTAGACAGTCTTGTTCATTAAAAAAAAGATTTTAGATCTTAATATTGAGATTTAATAAAATCTTAATGTTAATTAAGATTTAATAATGAATTGATTAGAGATTTTTCCTGTCTCGACTAACATTGCAACACTAGTTTAAATGAATGATATTGTAAATGTATCAATAGCCACTGTAACAGCCTTTTAATGTTCATTACTTTCAGTTTTGATGCACAAATCTATTACAAAAACAAGACTTTTAAAAACAAACTGCTAATTTTGAAATAGGAAAGCCTGAGCAGCAATAGTGATATATATATATATATATATATATATATATATATATATATATACACAGCGGGTTAAATAAGTATTGAACACGTCACAATTTTTCTCAGTAAATATATTTCTAAAGGTGCT
>JBBPCS010005670.1:0-10332 GCA_037974645.1 Hollardia meadi
CACACACACACACACACACACACACACACACACACACACACACACACACACACACACACACACACACACACAAGTGGAAAGACACATGCATGGACATTAACATTAAAAAACACATAGTAAAATACTTAATTAAAAAAGCCTCAAACATAAAGGCCTGTCAATCACAGGCAAAGATAAGTAACTGTAGAAAAAGATGAAAGACTGTCCTCCAGCCATTAAAGCAATTACATCAATTAACAAAGAGCTTGATTACAGAATTCACCCAAAGGGAGAAGATCTTCAGTACAATTAGCCAACAAGAATAGCATGAAATGATGCATGAATACTTTCTAGAAAGTAATTAGCTGCTATCTTTGTCAAATTACATTTTTTTCACCCATGTAAACTTTTGTTTGGAGATGCCACATGTCAGATTCCACAACATAACGGTGATTGCTAATGACACCACTTAAGTTAATCAGTTGGCGTTTTGCACAGTTGCTTCTCCATACCTCTACTGCATCAGTGCAGCTGCTGAGTCTTACCTCGCATCACATTTGGCAAAGGAGCCTTTGGTGTCTTTTCCACAATTCCCATATGGATCTCCTGCAGAGTTGACTCGTTCAAAGCATATCCCGGGAGCCGGTTTTGCTCCTGCACACAAAGACAAACACGGGAAATACAAAAATATTATCACAAAAATGAAGGATTCCCTTATAAAAGTGAAGAAATGTACATGGTCCAACAAATTACTAGCCATTGATTTACCTGGTCCCCACAGGGTGATGCATTGTTGCTCATGAGTCTGGCAGATGCCGTTGTAGCAGTAGCCTTCGACGTTGTGGCAGGCGTGCCCATCATGCAGATAAACGTTGGCCGGGCAGTGAGGGTTGGCACCAGTACAGAACTCTGGCAGGTCACAGGAGTTACTGGACTCTCGACACAGGGTGCCAGCCAGTTTCAGCTGTAAATACATACAATACAGCAAGCTCTTTCAGATCTACAACATTGCTGACTTCGTTGACTGTAAAAGGCAAGGTTTTTGGGATTTGTAATTATTCTATTCTATCTTTATTGAAACATGACGGGACTGTTACGACTTGAGCAGCAATGCGTGTGCGATATTTGGCACCTGGCGTGCTAGAGGGAGTGATAGCACTGTTGGAAAACAGCCATGACTGGGAAACAAGGCTAATAGTCTACAGCCATGCAATCAGCTCCGTATTGCTATATTTTGACATAACGGTAAGGCTAAATGGTAATATCTCCCAATAACGATGCTAACATGCTGATGAAATACAGTTTTACGGATTACCATATTCACCATCATAGCTTAGCATGTTAGAGTAATAACATTTGATAGTTAGCAGTTAATAACCACAGTATTTTGACCCGATGATGGCGCAAGATGAATAGTCAGAAGTTCACCAAAATTTCATCCTATGGGGAAAAATATACCCAATTTTATGGCAAGATTTGCAATAGTTGATACATTTAATTAAAAATCACAAATGTGAACCTCATGGTAGCGTTGGACAGTCAGGGCATCATCGAAGTCATGAGAATTCAAGGGAACATGAATGTCAGTACAAAATTTCATTGCAATCAAATAAATAGTTGCTAAGATACTTCAGTCTGGACCAAAGTGGTGGACTAACATTGCAATCCATAGAGCTGTGCTGCTATTAGAGCTATTACTAAGTGCTAGGTTGATCACTGCCAGATACATTTTTCTGTATTTTGCAGTACAGCAGAGTTTTTAAGCTGGTGTCTGTGGCAACATTTCTGTGCATCGAAAGCGTTGAGCCATATGAGGGAAGAAAACATAGTGACAGAGTAAGCTACAGCCATGAGATACAGGCTACACCAACTAGAAGTGTCAGAGCCTATGGCTTCATAAGCATGTTGACAATGTTTTAGTATTTAGTCCCACTGCGAGAAGAGGGAGACAAATGTTCAGTACTGCAGGTTTAAAATTGACTTTGCAGTGTGAAGGAGAATCAACCTGGCAACTCATTCATGGATCCCCTAATAATAATAATAATAATAATAATAATAATAATAATAATAATAAGCAGTTAAAATTTATTTAAGAGACTTAGGAGAAGACTTTAAGTTAACGTTGAAAGGGATTGATGTTGAAAATGTGATGATTATTGTGATTTTCAGTGGCTGATTTTGCCTTGCACAACAAAGGTTGGAAAAACCCCATAAAAACACATTTTTCTAAACTGACGTGACATGAGGAGAATCTCCTCGACAATGCTCAGTTAACTCATGTACAGTACAGTAGTGCGTGGTGCATACTGTAACTAACATTGCTTTTAAGAAGAAGACATAAATTTAATACAGTATCTCTCTGCATACTTAACCTTGTGCTGGTCTGACTTTTATGATAACTCAGACTTGAGCCCCTTTGGAACTAGATCTGACCCCTTAAGACTGCTGACATGACTTTAACGGAAAATTGACTGGGGGAGCTTATTAAAATATGACAATGAATTGTAAAATTGTCAGCACATTGTCATGTCCAAAATGAGCTATACATACTGTACAATATGCAGCAAAACACATACAGCATGAGGCTCTGACTCATTAACTTTGTACAATGCTGATGTCTCATACAATAATGTCAAACATACTTTGACTCATTTGTCTCAAAATTGAGGTCTGTGCAGAAACATTTAATCGTTTTCAACAAATGTTCCTTTGCAAAGAGAGGGCACACATCTGAGATACCTCTGAAAAAGATTTCCATGTCAAAGCAAAAAATCACTAATAACTTGGTGGAAATGCTTCATGTAATCATCCATGTAATCCCTATTGAGAGAATTTGTCCTCAATTGAAACCTGTCTATTGAGTTAAAAGATACATAGTTTGAAATAACAGACCAGAGATATTATATTATGAGTCTCTTAATAACCTACTAGTGAAAATAAACTGTTTCATGGTCTTGCACTTGGTATTTGTGTTTTAATATGCTTCTGTATTTATCTTTGTATTAATTCCCCTAATTATTTATTTTCTCAACTAATTTTCCATTTAAGTAATCAATTTATTCATTTTTTAAATGTATTTATTTTTATATCTGTATTAATGCCTACATTTATTTTTGGTATTATTTTTGGTGAATTTAATGACATATTAATTTATTTATTGTGTAATTTCTTTATTTATTTTGGATTTTGACAGTTTCAGTCCTCCATACTTGACTTGTTGGGAAATGAAAAATGTCCATCTCTGCAGAGTAAAGCTTTGTGCAATGTTCAGCGCAGAGAAAACACGATTTCCTAACTTTTTCAGCTATGAGAACACAGGATAATTTACAGTATATCAGAAAAAAAGGAGGTCCACAGTTGGAGGAGAATGCATAAGACAGACCCAGGCCTGCATGAAACAACTTACCCTGCAGTCTTCACAGCACTGTCCATGGGCACACACAGCGTCTCCCGTGAGGGTACAAGTGGTGGCGTTGCAGCATGGGTTCATACATTCCTGGAATAAAGGAAAGAAAACAAAATAGTTAACAACATGTGGACCTGATCATCGCTCTGGAGTTCATCTGTCAGCTGGTTCCTCCCAGATCAAGACTTTCAGGTCAGGGGCGAGCACTTCCTGTCCAGGGGATTCCCGCCTTACTTACCCTGACCTTTGAGATGTGGAGATATATTAACTGAGGCTCATATGTTCTGGATTTGGGAATTCTTGACACTTTTGGACTTGGGTAAATAGGAGTGTGTTTAATGCGATGACCCATGTAAAAAGAAAGTGGGAATTGTGAGGTAGAGGAGGAAAAGAGAGAAAGTAGGTGTAGCAGTTGGGAGGATGTGTGTTAAGATCCTTAAGTCTGATCTGATGTAGACAGCGAAAAGATGCGACCAGGTGGACTATTAGAATATCATGGACAGGAACGGGAGTAGGATATAAAAGCCCTTCAGAGGGAAAGACTGTAGACACTTCGCCACAATGACAAGATCAGCAGGCTGCTGGCAGAAACAAAGGGGGAGGAGTTGAAAGAGACTTCAGGGAGGTGTCACAATGTTTATCCTTTATTGAATGCCCAAACACATGTGATTGCCTTTCCAAGTATTGTCATGTATCACACTTTCATTAATCTTGATAATTATTATTCTTTCCACATGGCTGTTTCACTTCTGGGGCTCTTGTGGGGCTCTATGGCACTGACATGATGTGTTGAAAGATGGGAACTGGATCGTTAGACGTCTAATTTTCAGTTGAAGTATGGTTTTATGAGACTGGCTGTTTACCTCTTGCCCTGATTTAAGCCTATTGTTGAGGGGGGAGAGAAAAGATGGTTTTCATCTCTCTGTCTAAGTGGGCTGGCTGATTAAACAAGCAAGGCCTCTGTGGTGATATCATCTCTGTGGGGGTTGAGGACAACTGGTTGAGATGAAGTTGGCAAATGTAAATTACACAGCTGGCCTGTTGGTGGTCAAACATAATGACTCCACTTAAATACCGCCTACACTTACCTCTCAATGATGGAATATATAGTCATAACACCACTTAACTAAATAATCAAACATATTGTTGAGTCAGTCAGGTTTTAAGAGTTAGTTCACCAAAATGACAAAAAAACGTATTTGTCCAATCAAAGTCTTTTTCCATAAACAATGCTCCGGTTAATCAGGATTAGGGATGGACTCCGATAGCCGGTTACATTTTGGATCTGGTTCCTGGTTGGCAAAATACCCGGATTTTTTAGGCAAATAATGCTAATAAATCACTTCTCAAAATTTCTGATCAAATCGAACCTTTTCTCTCTCTTTGTTATTTCAGATAATGTTAGCAGGCTCATTTTAGCCAGCACTGACCATCACTTTTACCAGTTAAATGACAAACATCACTGGCAGCAGATCATCATCATCATCATCGTCATCATCATCATCCCATTTTTCATTTGGTAATGGCTAAAATGAAAGTTATCTGATTTATATGTTCACTGGAAGCCGGTGTCTTTGCATCTCCCTGAGTATATTTAGCTGCTGTTATTTCAGTCTATCAGATACACATTTAATCAACATTTCATAACTTCTGCTAATCTCATTTTTAGGTTCTACCTATTGGTTGTCAATATAAATTAGGCTGCCACTATTATCTATAGTTTTTCTGCCCTCTCACCCAACAAAAAGTAGATACTGATCAGAATCTCTGAGTTCCAGTTATCTGCAAATATTAAAAGCTAAATTTGAACCTGCTTTGGCACCACAGGTTTTGACATACTTCTAGTTGCTGTAGTCTGTAGCCCATGCTGAAGCTTACTCCACTGCTACATTTACTACCCTGTTCTGCTCTAGAAAATCGATCTTTGCTAAAGTGCAATGCTTCAGTGAGCCAGCACAAGAAAATTGTCACTGACACCGATTTAAAAATCGTAATATAGTGCCGAATACAGAGAGATTTATGTGGTGTTTATTAGCTTAATTTGACTGTGTGAACTCCTTTGGCAAGGACTTAAAGGTAACAACATTTGTTTATATGAAAAAAAAAGCCTGCACAAAGATTTCAGATTTGGGAAGCAGGAGCAATATAAATGTTACAGATGTAGAAATGAAAAATTACTCAATTAATTTATAATACATAACAATAATCAGCAACAATTAAAAAAAAGAAAGAAAGATTGATTTAATTCAACTGAGTGATACATGCTCAGAACTTGTGATTCTGATTTCATAGTGTGTGTGTGTGTGTGTGGCTGGATACATGCAAAGAAAGCTTATTTTAGGCTTAGCCTGTTTCGAGTGTTTGTTTCCTTTGCCACACAGTTGGACAGTGGTTTGATGGGTCTTTAACGATATGTTGATATGACATCACCGTGGCAGCTTGTCAGAGCACTGCTTAGCACATGTGGTAGAGGTGTCATGTACGTAAATAAGACACTTATTTTGGAAGACTTGAGTGGTTTTCGAAGCTATTCAGGCTATTTTTTGCACAGCAGGTTTCGACGCTTTTTAAGCCACAAAAATAATGTCCATGTTAAAGAGAAAGATTAACATGACGTTTTATGTGATTCTGGGTGATTGTTTCCAGGACAGTTACTATTATTTTCTTAGGGCAACAGGTTTTGTAGTGTGAGTACCAAGTTAGAAAAGTGGCCATTTGGTACTTTTAAGTATTTACATTTTTCTGAACCAATTTAATTACACTTTGCTGAATTCTGATTCAAGATTTAAAATAGATTTTCCCAACTTATTTTGTGTTGTAACTTTTGTTTATCCCAAAAACATTTGCTTTTTTACACACTTTTTCACAGTCACATAGTTATACAGAGCTGCCCAGTACAACCACAGTGTTAAGAGTCTGATCCACTCCACTGAAGCAAGTTAAGGTGATCTTACCTCTGGCTCCCCACAGTCACACTCTTCTCCCTCCTCCACGTAGCCATTGCCGCACTTCTGGCCCCCATAGAGCACCTTGACCTCAGGCATGTTGTACAAACACATGCCAACGCCTTTCTCAAGACTGGCAGCAAGGTCCTTCTTACTGCATGTACTGAAAACTGTTGGGAACGGGTACCTATAAAAAGAATGGAAGAACAAGGTTGACTGAAATGAGGGAATGAAGAAATGTTCTATTAAAAAATTCCTGCTTTCTGTGTGCATGTACAGTTCAGAAACGAAAATGATGGAGAAAAGTGGACTCAATCATCCTGCTGAGCCAGAACACAGACAGAGCTTTGTGCAATCTGCTCACTCAAGAGGCCTTTTCACACAAATTTAATGGTCTACTGACATTGTA
This sequence comes from Hollardia meadi, assembly GCA_037974645.1. NCBI lineage: Eukaryota > Metazoa > Chordata > Actinopteri > Tetraodontiformes > Triacanthodidae > Hollardia > Hollardia meadi. The sequence continues at coordinate 6,740 of JBBPCS010005670.1, forward strand.
TGAGCTCCAATTCAATAGATTTTCAATCCTGCTCAATACATAAACGACCCATCAAATGTCCAGAGAAATATTTTCTGTGGCAGCTACATTTTCAAGAGGCATATCCTGGATAGACCAGGACAATTTAAGCAACTGACTGGAGGTAAGAGCATGACGAGGGGTATGTTTGGATGTGAATGACTTGTGCGTGTGTGAACACGTGTGTGTTTGAAACCATAATAAAATAGCAATACCGAAAACCACACAATTTCTATGAATTTTTTTCCACATTATACTCCCTGGTATGGCTTACCTAAAGGGCTGACTAATGTCTAATTTAGTGAGGAAAGAAATTGGACTTTGAATTGAATACGAGAAAATGTTATGACTTTAAAGATGAAACTGTGCGATATGCCAATAACAACTGTGAAGCCAGAGGAATGGTTCTCCTGCTACAGTGAAGGTCTGCGAATGGAAAAACCAAGAAATAAATTGGCAGAGAGAGATGGGGAGTAAAAACAAAAATAATATGTAGATAAGTAGGAGAAAGAAAGAAACGTAAAAAGGAAAGAAAGGAAGGAATGAAATTATGGATCACAGACAGAAATATGGCAGAAATGTTGCTGCTTTACCAGGGTGCAGAGCCAGAGGGGTGGCATAGGCCCCAAAACGACCACAAGGAGATGCAAAACAACAAAGAGATACAAAGAACAATAAAGAGACACAAAACTACCACAAAAAGAGGCAACAACTACAAAATTTTCTTTCTGTTCTGTGTCTCTGAGTCTGGGTGTCTCTGGGTGGGGTGGGCTTTTACATGTGTCCAGTCTCATAATTTGACCATAGCTGTAGGCTATATGGAGTTTCAAAGAGTAGCTATTATTATTTCATTTTAGAATATTTAAAGCCAACACTGAATAAATAATGTAGCTAGGAATCATTTACAGTTTATTCTTGCAAAGAACCAGGACTTTAAATGTGACACATTTCACTTCCAAACATTTCTGAACACGCCCCTGTGCTTAACCTCCTCTAAGGCCTGTGTCCTAATTTGGCCTCACTGGCAGTATGAAACACAAGCCACAGGACACACAATATATATAATACATTACAGTGTACGATAGTAACGTAACCAAGCCTGGACCTCATGCTTCGTGCCAGCTAACAACCGAAAGAGAAAAACAGAGTTTGGGTAGAAAAACTCACACAAAAGCTCACACAATCATAGTGGGACATAGTCTAGCTTCAAAAAGAAGATATGGCGGGCAGCAATGGCGAGCAGAGTGGACTGGCAAACATGGCATTGAGAGAGGCGGCTGGCACTGGATGCTTGAAAGACATGACTTCAGACAGAAACATGTCATACACATATTTATGCAGCGATAGACCAACTGGGGTCTTCAAACCCAACAGGGCGTGGAGACTGTCTGCAAAGCTTCCTGCTTGACAGGGCAGATTTGTGCAAATACAACATTACACAGAATATGTTTGTGGAGCCTGGCATTGGAGAGAGCCGTGTGTGCTTGTGTGTGTGTGTGTGTGTGTGTGTGTGTGTGGGGTGCTTTATGTTTGCCTAAGGGGGATTTGGCTGCTGCAACTGCATGGATCTCTTACTGCTTTTAGTTGACTATAGTAAGGCTTCTCCTGATGGGACTGGACATAATGGTGGAGGCATTCAAGGGGAAACAAAACTGCTGTTTTACTAAGAGAACACAGATTTCCCAAGAATAGAAAAACATCTTTTTCTAACGGCCACCCTTGGATGAAACACTGTGTCCACTTCATTCAGACTGGCCACCTTTGAGTGTTGGATGTTTTCATCTCTCACTGACCAAAAGCCAATATACATGTCTCATCTGCTCTCATATACCACTTAGACTTTTTCTTTGCCGTCCTGTGCGGGGACACCCATGTACGAAATCAAGATCAGATCATACTATGGCACGAAGCAGACCAAGCCCTTTGTAAGTAGCATGGGCTGCCACTGATAACAGAACACAGGCATGCTTTGGAATCTGTATGAGGGGATGGAATGTACATGAGGGGTAAACAGAGTCTGTTCTCAATAAACTGGCATTAATGGTAAAAGTAAAATAAAATAAAGAAAAATATTTCTTTGGACCAAATTAGACCCACATGGAGAGTATTAACAAAATCTTGTGGATACAAGTTAAAAATATAAAGTCAAATCTGAGCCATCACTATGTTTTGCAGGGTTAACTCCCTTTTACAGACTCTTCTAACAGCATAAACCAGAAATATACTTTGTCAGGATCACCCTGTTGAACAGCCGTCCCATTTTATGTGTTGCATTGTTTTATGATGAAAAATAATGTAACGTTGATTGTTCTTAGCGTTAACTATAACCGCAATTCTTATTCACCTAAGCTTCTTTGTGGGTAAAATAAAAGCACAGGGACAGCTTCATCTGAGTAACTTTGTTTGATTTAATGCCCGCTTCTCAAGTAGGACAAGTGAACACTGACAACAAACATGATACATTGGCATTGCCTAACTACTTTTCATCATATCACTCCACCAACTTTAACCATCTCTACATTACAGGCAAGGTGCACCCATAGTATGTAGTTCCTAATTTATTATGTACAGTAGGTAGTCTACAAAATAAATCTTCACAAAAATAAATCTCATCTTACAATATGAACGGTGTGTAGTAGTAAATGTAGTAAAAGTTGAGTGAAAATGACTGACAAAAAGTAATGCTGATTGGATTTTAAGTGAAATGTGTGGTGTCCGGGGATGCTGCAAGAATATCTAACTTCTCCATCACCCACTGCCAGGTGCAGTTCTTAATGACAATGAACAGATATACCCAAGAAGTTTACTGTCTACACAGATGAGCACAAATGCATAATCAAGGACAGAACATGCTGTGATGCTTTCCAAGTGTTTTTGTACCATCAGCTGAATGTCTGTGACTTCAAGATTGAACAGGAAAAGACAATATTACATTACTGTTCACTTGGTACATACTATAATGCAGCAGCCTGTACTCAGGCCCAGCTTGTCAGATACAGATGTTTTGTCACAGCCCTTTGTGTCCCATCCAGACACACAACGTACCCTTTGGCGTTACAAGGGTTTAATGGACCAGCAATGTAAAGCCGTCCGCGTCAGTATCGGACAACTTGAACAGATGACAAAGTGCAACGAGTGGAGGGTCACACAGAAGACTTTCACCCAGGACACCAGAGTACGTGTCCCATTTGAAACCAAGTGTCACCAGTCATTTCCTGAATCTAACCAAGGAGGTTTTGTGCCTAAACTTAACCAAACATCACCAATCTTTTCCTAAACCTAACCACATGGTTTTTACCTAAACTTAACCAAACATCATCATTGTTTTGTGCCTAAACTTAACCAAAGTAACGTAGACCTTGTGCACGAGCCTTTACGCGTCAGCTCGAGACACTAAAGGGAACGCTTAGTGCGTCAGCCACGAATGCCAAAGGGCCTGTTGTGTCTAAATGTATCATGTATGCGCGGGCTGGGGCGTGGGGTGCTGCTGGGGTCTGGGGCGCCTATCCCTGCCTGGGTGCCGGGTAGTTCCGTGGCGGTGGGGGATGGGGTGGGTCTGGGGTGGGCGTCGGCCC
>JBBPCS010005671.1:0-10331 GCA_037974645.1 Hollardia meadi
ACTTATTATATTATAATAATATAAATATATAATATTTATATTATATATATTATTATTTTATTACAACACTGAAGTTATCAAATATGGTCCCTCGCCCGATAAAGGGGTAAATGTATTTCTTTCTCTCTTTCTCTCTTCTATGATCAACAAAGTCAAGTCAGTTTGTTGAAAAATGGCTTTTCATCTCATTTTCAACGGAAATCTTCATCACTTAGAACCACAAGTTATCTTAATCTTTAATCCTTAGTTATCATAAGGCAATAGTATATCCTAATGTCTTTCTTGTCTAATTGTTTTCTGGTTGATGAACATGAACATAATGTGTTCTCTGAACCGATTCTGCTCTAAAGGCATTCAATTGAATCTTGTTTACATACATGCCAATAAAAAAATATCACACCACGAAAAAGCTTCTAAAACTCCTACAATTCATTGAATGCAGCCAACTGGAACGGGAGAATGGCTGATGCGTTTGGATAAAGAAAGTCACTTGTGTAAAGTTATGTGCAGACAGTTGTTGTGTAGGCTGGAGCGGCAGATTCCAAAAGTGATGTTATATCACCTAGAGTATTTTGTACATATGCTGTTGTATATCAGCCATTGTCTTCCTGCTATGTTGGCTTACACCTCTCAGATAGCGAACCACCACCACTTGGACGTAAGCCCCAACAAAGAATGAGGAATTACAAGCTGTAGGATCTCTGCCGATAGTAGAGCGAGGTGGCGAGATATCAGGAAAAAGACATCAGTGAAGCTTTTCATGTCCTTCCCAGTGTTCCAGTGAAAATAAGCAACATTTTTAAGGAGCCTGTTGCCAAGAAAACTGCTTTTCTTAGTATCGTGGTTACAGAAGATTTTGAGGGGTAAGAGCAAGTCCCTTAACAACAAAAAGGTCACCTACTGACAATTTCAAATTAATTTGAAATAATTTTGTGTATTATGTGCAGTTTCTAAAATGTTCCATGAACCAAACCCCAAAGGATAACTGTAAAGAAATCCAACAGAACTTCTGCTAAACTTGCATGGTGGAAAAATGCAGTGAAGTGGCTTCCCTACAATCGTCTTCTGTTTACAGCCTTAGACTAATGCCACAATAATAATGTGGTAATGATTAATTGAGGGTAAAATGCAACATGTGGCATTTTTAAGAGGCTCTATAGGGAAGGGGTGAAACATGGGGATTTGAGGACACAGCAGGCACCACTTTCTCAGCCACACTGACCTCCGGCAGACATGAATGAATGAGCATCTGTGTGCAGAGCAGGTGATGGGTCCTCCAGCTTGATAATGCCATTGGCTAGGTGATTAAAAACACAGCTCCCTGGCCACCGGGGCTGCTGGTGGAAGTGACTGGGGGGCTCTTGGACACGTCACTCTTCATGTTGGCCAAGCCAAGGTGTTACAGCCAGTAATTAATTAGAAACTGGAATCAAGAGGCTGCCCAAAGAGGAAATGGATGCTTTCTCTGGGTGTTTATTTAACATCAGGGCTCGACCGATGTGACTGTATTTCTTTGTAATATTTTTTTCCATTGTGCTGGTAAATGTGCTTCATTCACAGAGAGAGCAGCAGATACAGTGCAGATGTGAAACAATGTGTTGTTATCTGCATGGTACAAGAACATGATGGTATAGTAAGCTTTGTAACAATAGCATATATTGTTGTCAGTCAGAATATAAATTATACATTTATGCCAATTCTACAGTCAGACAATGCAATGGTGTCATGTGTGGGGGATCTTCTAGCTCCATCTTTTCCTCATGAGAATGAGAAAAAAATCTCTAGAAATCGGGTTTGATGGGTCAGGACAATGCAAAACAAGAAGTTTTCAACATTCTGCTATTCTCCTGGGAGTCCTCCCTACCCACAGCTACTGGTGGAAGAGGTGTCTGAAACTTTACTTAGGGTAGCAATAACATAGTGTTGAAATATCTCATTACAGGTCCGGCCTTCAAAATTAGAAAGTACAAGTGTGCATTTATTTATAGCAAAATACACTTAACCATAAACAAATAAAAGTACTCAGAATATGGCCCATTTCTAAGGTGTTATATGATTGCTACATTGTTGGATTAACATGTCAGGGCATCATATGTATGTAACATTTAGTAGATATAAAAATACAAAGAAATGAATTTAGAGTAGACACAGCTGTCAAATGAGTGTCAACAATGACCTGAGGTGTATGGTTGTAAAAATCCACTATTTGCACTGAAAATTAACCGGAAAAGAAGTTGGACCCAAGGAAAGACTTTGTGGAGCACAAGGCTCTCTTTGCTTTAAAATGTGAGTGTTTGTGTTTTGAACCCACCGTGGTGTTTATATTGGTCAAACACCTATATGTCGACATTGGTGCTATTTGATTTATGTACTAATGTCTGTTTCACCGGCCACATCATCTAGAGCCTTTTTAAAAAAAATAATTTTGTTTAATTCAAAAAATGTGTTTTGTATTTGGTATATTCTGATATTTCTTTATAATTGGTGATGGGTGTATGCATAGGCTGCAAAGTGCAGTGTTTTCTATAGAAAATGAAATATCAGTAATTAGCTACTTTTATTGGACAAAGAGCCCGGAGGTGAGGGCCACACCTGGAACCAGTATGATGTCTGCTATCAAATGTAGTGAGGTAGGACTGACGATACGTCTAAGTCCCTAAAAATTGTACGCAGCTACAGTTCTAATACAAATAGACTTCCCTTTCTTCATATATACTGTATGTGTAGATGAGGCAGAAACTATGAAATTTTTCAAACCAATACCAAATATCCAGAATAAGATTGTTATTTTAAAATAGACTTAGGAATTTGGTGAGATAAAAACAAGCTTAAGAGTACAGTATATAGCCATGCTTGGGGCACTGCAAGGTTTAATGCTCATTGTAAAGAAAACCAAACTGTTAGACAGATAAACAAAAGTATTGGACAAATATAAATTAACTGGTCAGTCTACATTTCAACTGTACAGTCATTAGCTTTGGTTAGTGAGTGAGAAGTGAGTTTCCTTCACAGGGTGGCGGGGTCACCCTTAGACGCAGGGTGAGGATCACAGATATCCGGAAGAAGCTGCTCCTTCACATTAAAAAAAAGGTCAGCTGTGGTCGTTCAGCCTCTAATTCGGATGCCTCCTTCACGCTTCCCTGTGGATGTGTACTGGCACGTGGCCCCGGGGCTGACTGAGAATATGCTGGAGGGATAACATGTCCTATCTGGTCTAGGAATGCTTTGAGATCCCCCAGGAAGAGCTGGAGAATATATTTAGGGACAAAGATGTTTGGTTTAGCCTGGTAATTTATGTATTTTCTTGAAATCTTGATGGTATCTCTCCCCCTGCTGACAAACCAAATCTATTTACTTTTTTTTTTAAAAGCCTCAGGGATTTTTTTAAAATAACGCAATATGAAATTATACAAAATTATATAATATAGCATAACACTACATTATTAAATGTATGAAGCTTGCAATATTCAGTGGGCCGACTCCTTCTCCCATTTCTTTTCACTGTTCTCATTGCCACCATGGCAGTGTGTGTTTTCCCATTCATTCTGTATATCCATGTAAACAGCCCCAAGAGACTGTGCTTTAAAGTGATTTTACACTTCAACAACTTTAACAGTGTTTAGTAGAAAAGTATGCACTCTGAAGCATAGTATCATTGTAGTATTGCTTTTATGAAACACTGAAAATGCCATACGAAACAAAAAGCTATAAAACATTTAAATTAAACCACAATGTGGTTTGTCTTAGATATGAATAAAAAGAATGAAGAAGAAAAGAAAGGAAGAAAAAAAGACCGTTGCTCAGAGTTGTTTTAAGTTGAGTCTGAACCTTTGACATCTCCTGACATCAAAGCCTCTGCTCCGGTGCCAAGATTCACCAAATCTATAATAGATGCTAACTCTTCTTTCATAACAAATTACTAGGCGTGTGAGACATCAAAAGAATAACTGTCAGTGAGTTTTCCAATCTGCCATCTCATTTCGGCAAAACAGACATCCATGACAGATATCTGGATAACATTCAGTGTTCTTGTCAGTGGTTATTGTTAATTCAGAGGCACACCCAACTCCAGGAGGAGGAAAAAGAAAGAGTTCCAAATATTCATGCCCGAGAAGTGTAATAAAACATTTGGGGGTTGCTCATGCCTTAGTAAGGTGGAAATAAACTAGGTTACTTCCCCCACTGGCTGGTGGAATACACAGGCGGTGACACCTGCCTTCAAACTTGCATGCTTTCTCAGTTCAAAGGCAGCTTTTCATATGGGACCTATTGCATCTTACGTTCCAGGATTCCAATCCAAAGAAATGTCAGCAGCACTGAAGTGAAAAGAAAATGGCAGAGTATGATGCGCTGCATAAATATATTACCTTATGATCAGCATGAGAAAAGCACCACACGCATGCTGGCTGAGATAGCCGTGTCTTTAATTCGTTGTGTTTACAAGTCCACACCTTTAGCCATGTGTTCAATTTATTGATGAGCTGACAAGCGATTAGCCTCTTCTACATTTCCTGGCTAATGCATTTTCTAGCCACATGTATATATTTTCTATCTATCCTTTTCTCTTATACAACCAGCTGATATTAAATCGACCATAAAAAGGCCATAGATTCTACTACTTGGATGAAGAGAAGAGCTGACAACATAATCAGTCGGAGAGTCCTTCAGCATATTCTTCCTTTGTCCATTTTCCTCTGCACAAAGCAGTTATGGTAACCCAGCTCATATACTAAAGTATCTAAAGGCATTTGAAAATGTGTCTGTAGCCAGTCTGTGTGTCTTTAGAAGTCTTCAGAAGAGAATATTGGGCATGAAAATCTATAATTGATGGGAAGGCAAAAATCAAAGCCAAAATCCTGTTGCAAACCAAGGAAAAAAATATGTTACAGCGGAAACCGCTTATAGTGATCACGTCTGTCCGGGGTCAAATTGATCACTATAAGCGGATGATTACTATAACCGATTTTTTAAATTTATTTCGCTTTATTTCTCATGCAGATAACCATCTACGACATTTGTACATATTTGTTGCATCAAAACAGTATAAAATAATGAAACGAACACCTTCGCTATTTACTGAATTTTATTGACCGTTTCAAAACACAGTCCAGCTGTTTCAAATGCTTTTCAATAGATGCACGTTTACAAAAACAGTAACGTCAGTAAAGTGCAAATGCACATCTCAGCCACCGCTTTGTGCTGGTTTCAGTGCATTCAGTTTCGCTGCTGCATCTCGTTGGCTCGTTTTTGGCAGTTTGTCATAAGCTTCGAGGAGATTATGCTTTTCAGTGAGAGGAAAGGACTTTCTTTTTCCCATCATGATTTCAGTGTGCTCGCATCCCGGGCCTTGGTTGTTTTGTTTTTTGTTTCCATATATTTTCATGTATGAAAAGACCCAAAATGAACACTGTAAGCGGACTACTTGATTACTATACATGGATTATTTAAACAGCATTTGTATAGGAATGATTCTGTCCTGAACCTTTAGATCCATATAAGCGGTTGATCACTATATCCGTGATCACTATAAGCGGTTTCCACTGTACTTTAAAATTAATATTTATAATTAAAGTCAAATTAAATATGTCTTTATAAACCATTTATATCACATCCAGGGTGATATTGTATTTGACAATATATGCCAAAAATCAATTTCTTTGTATTTTTATATCAAAATGCAATCACGTTTTCTTCCAGTAAAACAAAATCTGAAGTTTTCTCACATCAGCTAGTGCCAACCATTTTCAACCAATAATATAATGACATCCACCCATCAATCAATGTTTAATTTTTGTCAGCACAGAGCTAGCTTATAATTTCATTTAAGAAAGGTGCAGCTGGAGTGGAGTGTTTCCTGGGTCCTGGCCTCAAAGATTACTGTACAAAAACATAATTTTATTCACTAATTAGGATGAGAGATAATAATTTTTCCATAAATTATTATCTGGTTTCCCTCTGATGTCCTCCGGCTGCTCTGCCTGAACTCTCAGTGATTTATGGAGTTTCCTGATGAACAGATGGCTTTACTTGTTGCTGAAGTAACCACTAACTGATACCAACTGTACCGGGCTCAGGAGCCGGTGAACACGGCCGGACAGAGACCGAACACATCCTCCGAGACAAAATGAGGCCAGTGGGAATCCAGCACCGAGGTGGTTTACTATGGGCAGATTATGTGACTTCTTGCTGTTAGTTACCACTAGCTCAGTTAGCCATGCAGTTGTCCCATTGGCTAACTCAGCCTATGGATGCCAGGAGCCAACCTGGCAATAAAACCACCTTGGTATTGTATTCTCTGCCATAAAGCTGTCCTGCTTTGGGTCTGTTGTCAGATGCTGTGTTTGTTCCCACTTGGGTCATGCTTTATTATTTAATCATATTTACTTGGAGCTCCCAGTCAGGCGGAGTCTGGACATTTTGCTGCATGACGGGACTGCGTAACAGACATTGAGCGCTGACGCTATTGGCTTCTTTAAAAGTCCCACCCTACCTGACCATTTGTACAGGAAACATGTTAATATGCAGAAGAAAATAGCACTCTGCCGTCCGATTCATGTATACTTTAACCTGTTAAGGCTACAGTCCCAGAACTCATCACCTTTCAAACGTGTGTCAGTGTTAGTAAGCTGATCCTTGTGTTTGAAAATGACCGCAACCATTATGTCAGTGATTTCTCTCACACATTCTTCATTAACAAATTAATCAAACTATTATCCAGTGCTAAGTGCAAAGCGGAGCTCTTTTGATCATAACACTGTAAGCCAATGTGTTATCTCCCTCCAAGTTTGCTTAACTTGTGGTACCATATTCATTTGAGGCAAATCTGTACCTTTAAGACATCAGTTTGCTTTTGTGTGCATCAACGCTGTTCAACACACAACTGTCAGAATACCATGAAGATCGCATTGCTTCAAGTGAGAGGAAGAAAAGATTCTATTAGTCCTGCCTGACCACATCTATTGATAAAGTATTCCTTACAATCCCATATACTGTACGTACATGTTTTATAGTGAAGTTACTAACAGTAAGACGCCACACCCTGTGCAACAGTGTCAGGTACCACCAACAGTATGATGTGCTGTTCACCATTAATTTACAAAACAGAGCCCAGAGATTCACTTTCTATCAAACAAAAACAGCTCATGAAAATATGTTTGAAAAGACAGCATTACTGCTCATGGTCATCTAGTCTTCTTTGTGGATGGCTGTCTCCCTTGCCCACCCGTTTTACAGATAATAAACCTAAAAGAACATAAAAACTGGGCTGAGAGTTACGAGAAAATACAAGTCTGACAAGCAGAGGCATCCCAATGCTTCAAAATAAATTTAGCTGCAGTAGCAGTGCAGACAACAAACAGACAGGAGGACAAGCAGAATGAATTTAGGACCACAAACAGTACAAAGGAACATCATATTGTTTCAGTAGCCTATATCACAAGTGCTAATGTTCTCATGTTATGAAATAGAAAGCTTCAGTGTCACATTAAGGGGACTTCGGTAAAAATTAGTTTGACAGGAGTTCAGTGTGTTCCTGGATGCACTGAAAGAAATGTGCACATTCCTATATGATGGGTTTGTCAATCTGCTTTAAGCTTTAAAATTCCATTCCTAGAAACTAATCATGACTTGTATCTGGTGACTGGTAAAAATAATATCAGGTTTGTCGGAAAAGAGCATCATTTGATTCTCACGCAGCATGGCTTAAATTCACAACATGCCCCGTCAGCCTACAAATTAAATGACTGGCAGTGTAATATGAATGTGCACTTCGGAAAGAGACAGAGTAACCAAAATTGAGAAAGAATTTTCTCTCATTTTCTCCTACAACTGTACATTCTCCGGCTTTCTGTGTCCAAGACTCTTCTTCTCCTCTTCAACATCCTTGCCTGCTGCCTTTTCATGCCTGCAGTCCTGTTTTCACACAACATATTTTAAGGTTTGTGCCAAATTAAAATGTAATGCATCCCCCAGTGCAACAAGAGACTGTCTTGCATAGCACATGTATATTTACAATATATTCTATAGTTTCTTCAAGCAGGTGGATGGATGGTGTAGCAACAACCATTTTAACAAAAAACATTGTTTTCTGTCTTTATTTTGTACCTGAACCCCAATCTTGAACTTTACATCTGCAGTGTGTATGTATGACTGAGTGAACAGTGGTGTACAAAACTAGATGACTATTTTAGTCTGCAACACAAAGTGAAGTATATTTGCTGATAGTTGTTTATTTTTCAAGAACCAAATTTTGGTCGTAAAATATGATTCTGCATCTGACCTTGTGTACCCCCGATGCACAATGTCTGCTTCCAGTAGGAGTTCTGTATCTGTAATGACTTGAAAAACCATTTCATGGAAGTCAGTACAGCAGGTGGACTAATTACAATGCATGGCTATATAGCAGCCAAGGAAAGTAAGGGCATTTTACAGCCCTGCAGTAGTATACCATAAAAATGCTGTTCCCTCATTATTATGTTCTAATCTTCACGGATAGCTGAAAAAAGTCAAGAGTCTTTTCACAAACTTCTGCCAAATGCCTTTCTTGCTTCCCAAATATCAAAAAAAAAAAAAAATTAAAAATTAAAAACCTTCAGTGAACTAAGTCGAGATATCCACCTCCTTCCCAAATTTAAACAACCAGAGGTCTACACTTCAGAACTGTAGGGTAGCATGACACAGAGAATTGTAGCAATTATAAAGAAATGTAGGACATTCCGCTTGTTGTGTATATTAGAGTGTAAGGTGATGCCCATTTATTCACTTCCTGCTGAGCCTAGTATCAAAAAGGGCCCCAGAAAGATCCACTCATAATCTCCCACAAGCAGGATGTCACTGACACAGAAAAAAAGAGTACCAGGATCATATATTTATCGAACACAACAAGAGAATGTGTCATGATTCATTCTCTGTCAGATCTGTTTCTAGTAAATTTCCATTCACCTCACGTCTGCCCCACTGTTGCATTAGCATAAGTCTGGACTGCCAACTTTCCAAACATCAGTGATGCATACTGTCTGCTCAATTAAATATCAACAGTTCACATCAGACATAAAGTTCTGTTAGACTAATGCGAAGTACCAAAGTATCTGTGGATTCAGAGTGAAGGCAGTGCCATGGTACAGATCATCAGATCAAACCGAACATGACGGAACTTGGCTGACTCTGCTGTGAAATCAGTGATGCGCTTACAAGGAGCAGCAGCAAAGAGGATGATTCAAAGGGAAAATACAGTAAAATTTTTCACATGTAAAGCCAATGGTCATGCATATCTTGCTGCACACGTGGACACCTGAATGCAAAGGCAGATGTTCTCAAACCACTCCAATCTTTGCCACATTTTCATGAAATTACACCTTTTTTTTCATCTTGACCCAATACTGTGGTGGGGTGTCAGTCCCAGGGAAACACTTCAATCATGCAACCATTCGCAGTTTTAAACCCAAGATAGTGGAGACTCTTTGTGCTTGCTTTTTCTATTTCTTCTCAAAATTCAGTCTTGTAGCTTTCTGTCAACATTCAGGAAAGAGAGGTTTTTCAAAACAAATGACGTAAAGCCCTACACAGTTTGGGTTATGTACGACGTATATCTTTACAAATCAAGTGGTACCACAGGAGGACTGGTAAAATTCACCTCAAATATCGTTACTTTTTATCAACATACTGTATTTTTGTGGCCTGCTCCCAGCATCGCTGTGATACTAAACAAAGTTGTGAGCTGCATCCGGAATCCAGACTGTCTTGACACATCACACAATGCCTCAAGTTTGCCTGTAGCCATTAAGAAGAATGCTTGACGAATCCTGAATCTGATGCTTTCTGTCTGTCTGGGGCTTAACAGTAAGGCTGTGGCATCTGCAAATTCTTATTTTTGGCTACTTGGGATGTTGATCCATTGTAAAAAAAAAAAAAAAAAAAAAAATACACTCACTGTAAATCTGTAATTCTACACAATTGACTGTAAGCCTCTTTCAATAAGAGCTTAGAATGTAAAAGTAATATGATACATCCCATTCGCATCTCATTGATTTATCACATTTTGGGAGACCTTAGTTGCACTTAGCATGCCAAGAGTAAAGGTTCCATTACAGCCTGAAAAGTGTGCATTTCTAATATTGAATTGAGAATTACATGAAAAAACATTTGCATGACCTTTATAAGATGTAAGAAGAGCAAACAACACAACAGTGAATCCAAACTCATCGTTTGTTGGAGATTAAACCTGATACTTTGTGTAAATCTTGCGAGTAGGCTGACATTCTGTAACGGGTTATGGTTGAACCCAATAGCAGCACAACACACCACAGATTGAATCGGTAATGACTTTTATTGAA
>JBBPCS010005672.1:0-10331 GCA_037974645.1 Hollardia meadi
ACATTCATAGTACTTAGACCATTTCCCACTTTTCCATCTCTTCATACTCCTTCAACTGCTTCTACATATAAATTAAAACCAGCAATTCAGCTTAGCTCTCAGCCTTTCAACAAACTTCAACAAACCTTCAACATGTTTTCACATTTTTCAACATGATTTTCAACATTTAAAACCAGCAATTCTAGCTTAGCTTCCAGCCTTTCAGCAATCCAGTTTAGCGTCAGCCCTTCAGCGCTAAGCACTCACACCGCAGTTTCTTCAGAAATTGCATTTTCTAGTTGGAATTGGAACACACAAATACAATTAATCTGAAATAGCATCCACATATTTTGAAACTGGCTGTACACTGGACTTGTTAAATGTCATCTTTTAACGTGTGTGTGTGTGTGTGTGTAGATTAACTGCTGGTGGTCTCAATTCAATCAAGTCTCATCATGCATAAAACTGTGATAATTAGCAGAACAATGAGGACTCTTGTGTACACAGTGGGAATCAGTATAATTTTCATTAATTATTTCGGTCACAAAATTTACAAATTCCTAGAGGGACTGACTGAGAGCTTTTTTGGGTGAATACATTCGCTTTCCCTTTGGTGATAATTACCACACTGGCAAAGCTTTGGTACTGTGTCCAGTTTACTCAGCCAATTTAATTACTTGGTACAAAATTAGAATCTTGAGGAAGATGCCTTGCTTCATTCAGTTTTTTTATTCCCTCTTTCTTAGATATTTTGCACTTGGGTTGCTCTATCATTCTAATGGTCAGGATTCAGTAGCACTTCAGGTATGTACAGTTAAAATAAGTATTTTATTGGTTCTCACAGAAGAATGGGCACAAGATAATGTTCAGGAATATTCCTTTATTTTTCTAACAGTTGTGGATTCGTGTGGTCGATGGGGATCTGCAGGACTCCACAAGATCTGACCTTTATGAGTACATTGTGGACTTCCTGTGCTCCTGCTCCAATCTGGACCTAGTATGGAAGTATGCAGACTGGGCCCTGCAGAAGGATCCCACCGTAGGTTCCGAAGACCTTTAATGACTAAAATGTAACTTTGTGAGACAAAGATTATTGATTATTAAGGCCAGTCAGCTTGACATAAAGTTAATTTTCAAACTGGTTTAACGATAATGTAAGCTATTTGTATTGATTTTTTTCCCCCAATTTTATTTAATCAAATATTAAGTATTAATTAAAGGAGAATGGCAATTAAGTTAAGTTAAATTAAATAGGCCAGAGGGCTCATTTTAATAGTGGTTAAGCAGTCCCTGGTCAGATGATCGACAAGCATCATGAAAATCTAAATTTAAGAAATGCACATATAACTGCAGTACATAAGCATAATTATACAATGGTAAAAAAGTAACTATTCTCCGCAGTCCACATTGAATGATTGAATAGACATGCAAAAATAAGATAACATGACTGGAGAGATGTGATCTGTCACTTTCAGTGCTCACAAGTCATTTCTCAAGTTTATGAAATAAATAATAATTTTTTTATTAAATAAAAAAAAGAAGGTGCTGAGTTGTTATTGAGCTCCCTTATACTCGCGTACTCCATTCATGTGTGGCTTAAATAGAAAAAGCAGATGTGCTTTATTGCAGTACAGTGTCTTTTCTTGTGAAACTGCATTGTTGAGTATCTTACATTATGCATGTTTTCTTGTTAATGCCAGATTATTTGCATCTTTTTCACATAATTTTTAGCATTAGTTTAACTTAGCCTTTCCTTTGTTGTTCATAGATAGGTGTGCACATCTTTACTAAGAGGCTGGGCAGTAAAGATCAGTCGGAATTAAACCCTGATGATGTCATCACGTACCTGGGAAAGCACAGCCAGGCGCTGCTTCTCTACTTGGAACATTTGGTGCTGGAAAGAAGGACACAGGTACAATAAACGGATACGATTATCAGCTGTTATTAACAAGTGTGACAGAGTGGCTTTATAGTGAGCGAGAGCTGAAAACCCTGGTTCTTAGTGTCAGCAAGAGTTGAGCAATACAAAAATAGTGCGTTCGCCCCAGAGATGCTATGTTGTTGCTGATCCAAACACTAACCTTCCTACGGGAGAGCAAGTGTCATGAGAGGATTTCCCTGCAGTATCAGCTCTCCAAAGAACTTAACTGCATTATTGCCATGAAAACATGGACAGCAACTGTCTCATTATTAACCAAATTCTAAAAATAAAACTGCTAACCACTGAGCCACTGCTCATGCATTGACATAAATAAAGATGGACGACACGTCTCCACTTCCTCCCATTGTACAGAAGTGAAGCCAAAATATCCCGGATACGAGCACTGCCATCTTGTGCTGGTGATGTCATTTAGAGCCAGAGTCTGTCGCGACCGGGCAGCGGAGCCGCGGTATCAGGTTCCCGCCCGTACACCAGTGTGATAAGAACTACCTAAAAATGACAGAAACCATCTTTGGAGGAAAAATTATTGAAGGTGTACTTTGAGTTTTTAGTTTGGCCCATGTCCTACCTGAAATCATTGAGGAGGGGTTTATGACTTATACTGCAGCCCACCATAGGGGCAATATTCAAATTGAAAGGTGCTTATTGAATAGTTATGGCTCAGTTTACATACAGGTGTGCACATTTTCCTGTCAAGTTTGTTTTTATAGATCACAACTGTTGCATGGAAAGTAGTGTACCCCTCTTTCAGGCCCTGTTTTGTGTTTATGTAACAGTTATAAATGAGACCCCTGAACTGTGATCTATGTGAATTAGTTTTCCTTTAAAAGGTTTGTACACCCTCAATTTCTGCCTGCTCTGTCCTGAGTCCTTCAACATTTTTAGTACATGAGAAATGGATGAAAGTTAAGACTTCTAGACATGTCAGTAGGACCAAAGATGTCCCATCTACATTATGTTAATGACCGTTTCCTTTTAATATCCAGCCTCAAACACTCTGTTTTTATGTTCTTTGTGGTTTCGTTTTGGGCCTATCTTAAATAACCACAGAGAATAAGGTAATTAGAAAAATGCTGCTTAAATTTTGTATTCAGAGTATTGAATATTTCATTTTGCAATCAATGTAAACATATAATTTTTAGGATACTTTTTTGGAGGATTTAGCTGCCTTTCTAATGCAGAGTTTGTTGAATTCAGATTGTTTCTTTTTCTTCCATGTTTGTGGATGCAGAAAGAGAAATTCCACACACACCTGGCTGTGTTGTACCTGGAGAGGGTCTTGTCATTGCTGTCGAAGTCACCAACAGATGAAGAGCAGCTCACTAGAGCCAGAGAACGGCTCCAAGCGATGCTCAGGGAGTCCAACCTATACCGTGTACAGTTTCTTTTAGGTGAGACACAAGTCTAAAATGCTGTTTTGCAGCATTTCAACCAGCTCTTTGTAGATTTTTGGTGTAGCTCTGGATGTAAAGGTGACTGGAATCACATCAGGGTGTGATTCTCAAGACTTTGTGACTTTGTTTTAAAATGGTTGGACAGATCATTATGCACGTCTTGACTTTTAACGTTAATGGCCTTCTGCTCTCTTTAGGTAAGACGGAGAACTGTGAACAACTGCTGCTAGAGCGTGCAACACTACATGGAAAACTGGAGGAGCATGATAAAGCACTGCACATATTGGTGCACAAGCTTAGAGACTTCCCGTCTGCTGAGGCCTTCTGTACATGGGCTTCGTCCTGTCGGGATTCTTTTTACCAACAGCAGTTATTTCACATGCTCTTGGAGGTGTATCTAGACGGGAACGAGATGGCAGCAGGAGGTGCGGATGGAGACCTGAGGATGGCAGCAGTGGACCTCCTAAATCGACACGGCGAGGTGTTTGATGCAGTCAGAGTCCTGCACATGCTCCCTGAGGGATGGTCACTGCAGCTGCTGCGGCCTTTTCTGGGTCGAGCTATAAGGGCCAGCATGCATGCCTGCCGCACCTCCCAGATCACTCTGGGACTATCGCACTCTGAAAACCTACAACTGCTGCATGACAGGGTGAGAAACACACTCAATCGGATTAAGATCTGATATTTTCTGCTAATGAAAATAATCGTTAGTTGGAGCCCTTAACTGAGACTTCATGACCTTTTTTTTATTTTTTATTTGTACTTATAATTCTTCCACACTTTAGTGTAAACTAATCATCTTAATTTCTTGGAGCTTTCTTTCTTGCTATATAGAGCAAGTACGTCCAAATAATTAGGTTGAGTTGAAAGCAGAATTGTTTCACAAATAATTCTTGGTAGGTTAATCATCTTTATGGTTAAAATTTTACCAGACTTTTGAATTTGGCAGATGATCTCATTGAGTGAGATCTGATTGTATAATTTTAATCAAAGTTTTTATTGTCATAAACATCACTTACTCAGCTGTAACATGCCTTCTGTCAATAGAAATGGGGCCTCCCTCTCAAAAAGAAAAACAAATATTGTTAATATTAACGCATGCTGATGGGTTTACCATATATTGTTTTGTCCATGTAATTGATTATTTCATCTTCTCATTGAATTATAACGATTCTAGTGTTTTATCTTCATGCTTATCACTGCTTTAAGTCATTATATCTCTAATGTATTGTCTTCACAGCTGAAAGAGCGGAAGAAACCAATATTTGTGTCTGAAAAGAAGGGATGCCACCTGTGCCACAACACCTTCAGTGAGCCTGACGTGGTGTGTCTGCCAGGTGGAGTGCCTGTCCACACCCACTGTGTTGCCCAGAGAGTAAGAGACTCTCCCACAAAGAGACATTTAACTAATAGCAGTAACCATACGTGAGACTTGACCCCTTAAAACTACTTAAGCTAGTTTTTGGATGGCCGAGGACTGTGGGCAAAACGATAAGCACAGAACACCCATTGCCATCTGAATCTGCTGTGGAGTTGATGACAAACAAAGAAAGCTGTGCAAGTGTGTACACGTGAGAATGCAAGAGAGAAACAGACGATTTCATCTATTTATTCCTGTGCTATTATACCACACTTCAATTTTTTTATACAAGTAAAAAACCAACAGCTAAGTCACCCGTCCCATTAATCCATTTAAACGTATAATTAATTAAAGACAGGCTCCTGTGCTTATCTGTGGGTTCAGTGTTCTACTGGTCATTGTCTTTGCTTGAACAGGTTTAAACCTGAATTTGAGATTCTGCTTGAACTACTGGACACATATTTCTGAAGCATGCATACTATTAGCACTCCTACAGTTCTGGTCTAATCACCTCATATTGGTATTGTCTTAATATTGTCCTAACTTGCACATCGCAGTGTTGGGTTTAAATGTGATGAAATACTACAAAGACTGATCAGCACTAATGGAAACAGAGTCTTTTATGTCTGTCTTTTACTCTCTGAGTTCTTGTTTCACTGCTGCTTTATTTTCCCGTCAGTCATAATGGCAATGGATATTATATTCATTTCGGTTAGTGGCAACAATTTGATCCAAACACATTTAGGTTCTGATTGCCGGTGATCAAGATTAGATGCCTTCTGTCAGTGTATCATCGATGGAGTAACAACAGTCTCATACACTATATGACATTTTAGATTGCTCCACTACTTGTCAATCTGTTTAACTGGGGATTCAATACTAAAACTGCATCAAGGACTAATTAGACTGACTCCTTAAATGTGCACAAATCAAACCATCTTCCCTTAGAATATATTAGTAGACATATTGCAAAACATGGCAGTAAGTGTTATGGCTCAGATGTGTTAAGCTTCATACATTTTGTCTGGTTTTGAGTAGCAAATTTAATAAATCTAAAGGGATCTTCACTGCCCACCTGCCGTCATAAACCTTTTTTTTCTTTAGTAGTCATTATAAACATAGTTTATTTGAATCCTGCTTCACAAAACAAAAGTCAAAATGTGCTGGTGGCAAACATACAGTAAGTGATATTTAAGAGGGCCACGTAAATATTTTTCTTCAGGAGGGGCAAGGAGACAATTTGTTCAGGACACAAACATTGTATGTTACAAGAAGAGATTATTGTAATTAATCAGTTTTTATTATTTGTTGGTATTTGTTATTTTCTCACAGCTTGCAAAAACTTATTTGACCACAAGATGGCAGTAATGTGAAAAATATTTAAAACAAATACAACAAAGTACGGTGGAAAGTTCTAGAAATTACTTTATGGTATTCTTTACCATTATTCTACTGAATTCCCTGAATATGTTTTTTTTTAAATCAAGGAGAAAAAAAACTATTAAGCTGTTTAGAGCAAATCCCCCAAACCTGTTACATTTTTATTCCATCTTATTTCTACACCACACCACAATTCAGTAATGCATATGCTGGTCGTGGTTAAAAGGAAAAGTCATTGAAAAAGTCTAAATGTTTTCCGAGGAATGCTGTGAATGCAAGCAGTATTGGCGTGAAACCTCCATATGAAGTTGGACACGGATGACTTTCTGCCACATTCCTAATGAAATTAATGAATGAGTGTCGGGAGAAAATGGTTGTCTCACAATGCATAGATAATGCATGCACAAAACCATTAAACCTTTTTTTTTTTTAAATGTTGGGAAAACAATGGCTTTGATGGCCTAAGAACAACATGTGGCTTGATGCATCTACTTTCATAACTGCCTCCCTCTGAGTAGTGGAGTTATAGCTTTAACCTTTTCATTATGACGCCCCTCTGAGAAATGGAAAGAAACTGAAGTCGGGCATATTCTGTCATAATGAAGCCCTGAAATTCTTTACAGGCTTGTCATCACAGAACACTGCTGTGTCCTTTAGTGCTTTTCAAATGTTATACATGTGTCTGATAACAAAGTGCAGCTTGGACCTTGTAAATGTTTCTCCCAGACAGATGTAACTGATTGCAGATGCATTAAAGACCAGTGCAGCTACGTTGTGTGAACAGTCAAAACCAGGGACATATTTCTAAATGTCTGCAGGAAGTGATAGTTCACTAAAGTTGTTTTTGCCAAACTATTTCACTTTCAAAAATTCGAAGTGGCAGAAGATGCATAAATTTGACGAGAGGAATAAAAACTTACAATGGTTTAGTAAAACAGCTGTACACAAAACACGTTTAAAGTTAATCAATGTAGGCCTCCATGGTTTCTTATTGTCATATTTAACACTTGTCTCTTGTCCCAGATATGTCTCATTAAAGATGAACATCCAGATTTAAAGTTACAAAGAAAGCAATTATGATGGTTGTAACTTTTCTAAGATCAGCAGGTGTGAAATTGAATCCTTACCCTTTACACATGACAAACTCTGTACAACATGTTCATCCAGACTAGTTCTGAAAAAGAAAAAGATCTGTCAGTATTCCCTATATCAAATGTCTATGGACTATACGTTTTTCAGTGTTGCCAGTTTCTGAGTTGCAAGACAACTTAAGCAAAACCAAAACAACAGAGAAGTGTGTCTCCTCAATTGTTGATTTTTACTCATTTACAATTGTCAAACTTTTGTAAACACATCATTGTTGTGGGTTTTAGCTTGTTTCTCTGGTGCCTGTGCTGTTGATGCGAGCCTTCTGTGATTGCAACCCATTTCTGTAAGGAACTCTGTGCAAACATGGGTCTATTTTTCTAACATGGAGATCTGAATATTGTAGATACTGTAGGCTTGACTCCTTGACAGAAATTCGCAGCTTATGCACAGCGTTTTTTTTTTGTCTGAACAGTTTTAAGTGTAGCTTGCTTGAAATTCCTCTTAAACTTAGCTTCAAATAAACAAACAAACAAAAAAAAATACAGTACAGTTGTGTGAAAAATAATACCACTGTATTTTATAAATATATGTATATTGGTATGTATATACTGCATTTGTACTTGTTGGTTGCTTTCTAAATCAATGCCAATGTGGATGGGATGTACAAACTGTAAATTTGTCCCACTTTAATAAACATGAAACTGTGTATCAACTCATGGAGTCTTAACTTTGCTTTTTACACCTAGAATTCCCTTGTGTATTTTGGCATTATTATTGTTGGACTGCATGTTGTGTTTTCCTCTGAGAATAGCTTCTGACAATGAAGGTCCTGTGGGCTGAATTGTGAAAAATAACTAGAGAATGTGTGTGAATGCTGAGCGCTGAAGGGCTGACGCTAAGCTGAATTGCTGAAGGGCTGGAAGCTAAGCTGAATTGCTGGCTTTAAATGTTGAAAAATATGTTGAAAAATGTGGAAAAACATGTTGAAGGTTTGTTGAAGTTTGTTGAAAGGCTGGAAGCTAAAATTGAATTGCTGGTTTTAAATGTTGAAAAATATGAAAAACATCGAAGGTTTGTTAAAGGTTTGAATGGAGTTTGTAGCTGAAAGTATAAATAAATTGATGAGTTGAAAAAATACTGTTAAAAAGTCAAATGTCCTGTGTCTGTCTGTCTAAAAATCCCCACAAAGATAGTTAAACCAGTATGTTTACTATTATAGTATTACTTATTTGTGTGCATGTTTGACCATGTTTACTGTTGTCACTCAGACCTCTGTTGCTCTGCCTTAAAGACACTGTGAGATACATTATGTGGCAATAGTTTCACAATTAAAACATGTTTTTTTTTCCACTCAAGGGAATATCAATCAAACTGCTAATTCATTTTAAGAATGACTTATCTTTATTTATGGTTTTGCAAATTAACTCTTCTATTGGTCTTTGTAGATTTAGCAGTTCAGACATAAAAAAGTGTAAACTTCTCCAACAGAACTATTACTATGAGTAATAGTAGTAGTACCAGCAGTTTTGACACCTTAGAAATGACACCTTCCATTCCTACCGACCCACTGAGACTAGGGTGGATGTCTTCCTCCATCATGCTTTCCTGAGCAAACACTACTCTGAGCTATGGGAGTTTTGTAAGAAGCTTCTTCTCCTATCGCATGGCCAGGCAACAGTGGAGAGAGGCTTCTCAATAAACAAAGAGGTTGAAACTTGAAACATGCAGGAAGAAACAATGGTCACTCAGCGACTGATCTGTGACTATGTCACCGTTTGTGGGGGCGTCCTCAAGGTCCCCATCACTAAGGAGCTGCTGTCCTTAGTTGCATCAGCAAGGTCCAGGTACAGGATGTACCTAGATGAGGAAAAGCGAAAGAAAATGACTGAAATCGCAACACCGAACCAAAGGGCAGCTGCAGAACGCATCGAGGAACTTAAAAAGAAGAAAAAATGTCTGTCTGAGGTGGCAAAAGTTCTGCTGGATGATGCCGATCAGCTCGCCACACAAGCTAAGGGAAAGGCTGGCACCCTGATGGCACAGCTCATCGCCAAATCAAACATGCTAAAAAAGCGCTATAAAGAAAAAATGGCAGAATTGCAACAGGTGGGGGAGGAACTGACGAAAGCCTGCAGATCCATGCCATAGCTGTGAAAAAGAGTAAACAAGACAACGGATATACTGTGTTTTTTGCAAGCATGTTGTCCTATGATGCTTGATGCTTAATGCAGTAGAATAGCTATTTGGAATTAATAGTTCTCTGCCAGTTGTGTCTTTTTTACTGATGATTCATGATGTATATATGTCCCTTTATGTATTGTTTTCCATGTGTTCAACTCTGGAAAGTGTTATGTTTTTCAAAATTTGAAGTAGATATTCTAACTTTTTCACTGGACCAAAAAGTCATGTTTTATGTTAAAATAAACCTTTGGGCAAAATTGTCCCTAACTCTATGTAATTGATTAATTTTTTTCATTTCTCTTTATTGTGAAATTGGTCTTAGTGGCATTAAAAAAGTCTTTAAAAGTCTTGAATTTACCTTGCCTTAAGCTGTAGGAACCCTGGGTTCAAGTTCTGATACATCTGACTTAACACTGCAGGATCAATGTTAGGGGCCTCTCTTGTGATTCCAGTTTCTGGTCTCTCTTCTGACCTGAGATTATAGTCTGGTACATTCTCTTGTATGTTGTCATCAGGTTGTCTTGCCTCAAGCTCTTGAATACACTCCAACCTTTCTACTTCACTCTCAGGAGCAAGGTTACACCACTCATTTATCATGCCACCGTTTTACTCGTACTCTTCAATGGCACTTTCGATGTCTTCACTGTGCTTCTCATATTTTTCTTTGTTTCGTTTGACAATGTGGATCACGGACTCAAGGCGGTCTGAACCTGGTAGCTGAACACAAGCAGAGTCGTGGAAGGACTTGTAAGTGGGGAAGTGTATGCTTTTCAGCTGGAATTCTGTGAGATGAGGAAGGTAAAGCTTTAGCAAAGTGCAGTGAAATTCCGCTAGATTTTTTTTCCTGTGAGAAGGAGCGATAATGAATGACAGCAGGTTTATCGTTTGTTCTCCTCCGGACGTATCCCATTTCATTCAGCAGGGGAATGTTTGTTTGTTTGCCATAGACAATGCGACAAGTGGCAGCGAAATCGGCCAAGCACATTTCCTCAAACTCTGGTGTTTC
>JBBPCS010005673.1:0-10330 GCA_037974645.1 Hollardia meadi
TTGCATTTCGATCAAAGGCGGTTTTTTAATGCTTTTTAACCCCCCCCCCCCCCCATTTGAATGTTGGATGAGCTCTACTGGAGGTATGCCCATCGGTAGCAGCTGCTGGAGAAGCGTCTCCAGAATTGAAATCTGTTCGGTCTCATTTAAACATTTGGCACACTCAAACGGCTGTTCTCCTCCAGCATCTACCTTTTGTGTTTTGATTTGGCTTCACATATCGGTTGACATTTGCTGAACATGTTGGAGCTCATAAAATATGAACAAAGGACTGTACATGAGTAATAGCTGAGTCACAGAAAGCGTGTCACTTTGGGGGTGGATGAGACTTTGAACACAAAGTAGACGAGTATCAGCTGTCAAATCTGTTCAACTGAGCTTGAGCTGTTGCACTTCAGATTTTAGCCTGCTGAACACTTGCCCTAAAGGGAATAATGATTCTACCGTGTAATGCGAGTAAATTTGACCTCTTTGTCCAATAGGCTTTCTAGTGTTTAACGATTTCTCCATTAATTTAATCTATGGAGGGTTTTGTTTTGTTTGGTCATAAAGATCACTGCCATTTATTTAAGTTTATTCATATTGCTTGTAATGTACATGGACTACCATCTCCCTAAGGCTACAACAAAATATAACGGGACAGATGGTAAAGCAGCATTCGTGTAAATAAAATGTCTGCAGCTTCTACATAAGTGGAACAAAGGCAAAACGGGAGTTTGCCGCTAGCTTAATTTACAGGACTTTTAAGCTAGTATAGATGTTTATCTCAGTTTAATTGTATTTGCTTGCATTAAATATTATGGACTACAGCCTCAAAATACCTGACAGGACAAATTGATATAAATGCAACGTCTGCAGCTTCATAAGTGGAACAAAGGCAAAACAGGAGTTTACCACTTAACTTAATTTACTGGGAACTTTAAGCTAGCAGTTTAGCTGTTAAAACAAAAAGTATCAATAAAATTGAGCTGAAAAAAGTACCTACACCCACCTCTCTTCTGTCGTCACCCACAGAGGTGAAGGGTTCAAAGGTAATACAGAGAGAAGACATGAAGTAGGACTTTGGAAGTTAGCCTACATTAGCGTGGTCTGCCTAGACATGTATTAGCTATATTCTGACAGATTTTGCGAAATTGTGTAAACGAGGTTGCAGTGCATACGATTAGGACGTGTTAGCCAGATAAAATGCCCGAAATACCGCAGTTTCTCCAAATCCAAGGTGACCTCTTCAAATGTCTTGTAGTCCAAAAGCCCAGATAATTAATTTACAATAATAAAGAACATAGAAAAGGAGCAAATCATAGTGTTTTGGCTTTTTTGCAAAAAAATGATTTAAATGATTGATCAATTATTCAAATATTTTTAAATTAATTTCCTAATCATTGCAGCGTTGCAGCCAGGAATACACATTAATGAGTAAGCCTAGATGAGTTACATTTTCTACCATTTAGATTAGTATTATCGGAAGCCTTGGTATCATCAGTAGCTGTTTTAAATGATTCGTTCAGGCGCTCACGTACACGTCAGAAAATACACAGTAAAAAAATTATAATATACTCTTTAAAATCAAAGGGTTTCAAAATGTAAAAGGTTCATTTTGATTCAAGAGTTCCATTAGGGCTCTCCTTTTTTCATTTCTCTTTTGGTCCAATGGAGCACAGCAGAGTCCATTTCAAATCTTCAGCCAAGCTCTGTAACAGCTTGTCAGTTTGAGTTTGGATAGTATCTTCACTGCTGTGTTTTTCTTTTGCTTTGCCGAAGGTCATTCTCATGGCTTTGCAGCCTCAGGCTTCCGTCACTAGCTGCTGCTCTGCCTCTTTAGGTCCCATACATTAACCTATCCTACAACAGCTGACCTGCAAGCTCTGTACCTAGAGCTGCTGCATGCGCATAGCTTCACGTAACACAAACACAAGCCTCGGCAGGAGGAGCAGGACCATTTCTGTTCCATCCATAATTATCTTGCCTGTAATGTATATCTCATTCCTTTGTAAAATGTCATTGACAAAGCGCAGATAAAAGCATCAATCAGACAGTAAGTGCCTCTTAAGCTCCTGGTATTGCTTTGGATATGTAGCAAGGCTTAATTCAAAGTCAGCTCGTCTCCACTGAGCAGGAATGTGAAAACATGGTCTTGTTTCTATGGTGATGCAACACGGTAAACAAGGTTTTCTTAAATCTTTGTTCTGTTCCTTGTCTTGTCAGTAGGGTGTTAAGAACAAATGTGTTTTCAGGTGTTCAGCAGGTGTGGAAAGTACTTGAGTGATTAGATGTTCCTTGTTGACTGCAGACTTGATAATTGTTTGTGCCACAAAGTCCCATAAGAGTGCTGACGCTGCCTGGTGTCATAGCAGCCAAGCGCTGGACTTGTACCAGCAACACTAAAACTTAATCACATATGGTTAACCACAGCTCCATCATCAGACTCTGGCTCTCTGGAAAGGCCATGCCAATTATCCACATAGTGAGCGTGACCTTTGGTGTGAGAGGCTGAGCTTGATTTTTTGCAAAATGTGCATCACAGAGCAGCACAAAGGAAAACTCACAACTATACCATCATAGCAAGGGAGGATGGGACACTCATTTGCCTCTAAGAAAGGAAAAGGATGGATTTTCAATAGTTTTATCATAATACATGATCTGTAAAGTTTTTCTTGGCCCCATGGAAACACCAAGTCTTCTATCAGCTGATAGTGACAGGGTTTTTTTTGTTTTAATTTCCTAACATATTATTTTATACATGTTTGTGATTTATTTGTGATTTATTTTCATTATATCTCAATTTCATTTATCATAGTCTCATATATGTGGGGAAAAAATAAAAACAAATCTCCCATTTCTTAACACATTTGAGCTGTTTTGTTGGCTCCTGTGTCATAAACTGTCCTAATGACTAAAGCTTGACAGGGCTAAAAGGTTGTTAATCTATATCTCAAGATTCCCTGCAAATCAACAGTGACCATCTGTGATGCCAAATCTGCATTTGGTGGCCGTTTATCTATACGGGAATTAGTTAATTTCTAAGTTAAACTCCATCCACCCTTTTGACTCTGAATAAATATGAGTCTCTTTACTGTAAGTAAATCTTATCTTTGCAGCTTGGGTGGTACTGGAGGTTTTGTCCATCCAAGGGCAAAAATGGGCCAATGAAACATTTGAATCACCTTGATCCTGTTGTGAATCATTTTTATCCAAATGACCACAGCTTCTCGATAAAATTGCCACGACCCGCAGGAACAAGTACTGCACTGAGTGGCTCGAGAGGCAGCAAAATGATTCAGCTCAGCTACAACAAATAACAGCACTTTTTGTTTTTACCAGTAACACAAATAGTAAAATGGGACATCTCTCTCTGCAATACTTTTGTAGATCTGCCAGGAGACAATGTAGGTGGTTAGTGCCTTATTGTGGTCCAACTTTATAAGAAAAACATTCCATTACAGTCGTTTGGCAGATGCTTTTAGGTGCCAATACTACTGTTTCTAGGATTGTTTTTGATGTAGTTTCCTGCTGTTTTTTTTTCACCCTTTGAACAATAAAAAGAGCACTTCATTCTACACAAGAGACAATTTTCAAATTTTTTTCTTGAGTAGTAACCGACAACTCTCTTTTCCAGTCTCATTCACAGATCATACAGGGGAAAAACAGGCAGTCACAGAGGGCGAAAAACTGTGCTTCAGAAAATCCCGAAACAAGAAGATAAATCAAAGTAGGTTAACCATACAGCCGCCATGCTCTGATTTAGCCTGCTTCCTCCAGAATAGATGACCCAAAACCTCTTCTCCCCTCCCCTTTTCTCCCTTTTCCCATGGCACTGTTTGAAGAGAGCTTTTCACAGCTGTAACACAACTACATGCCTGCTTTACTGACAGGATTAGCAAAATAACATAAGATAAGGAGCTTTCTGCACAGGTGTAAACATGCTCAGCTCCTCTGCCTGCATCAGAGTGTGCGGTACTGCAGCTCTTTAAAAAATCATGCCATGTAAGGAAGCTTAAAAAAAAAAACTTGTGCCAAAAATAAACCAAGTGTCGCAAAGGAGTGGGCACAAAATTCAACAAAATGACAAGGTCAGATTTGATGTAAGACAATATGTTACTTTGTGAGTGGATTATTAAAAAATAATTTACATTATAGATTTTTATATTTTCAGATGTTACCTTAAACTGTTGAATGAGTCTGAGTGCTCGCAAGGCTAGAACTGATTGGATGGGTTTAAAATAATTTAGTTCACACAATGAATGTATCATTTTGAACCTGGATACGGCAAAAACACTCAGCCTTGCTTCCAATTTTGCCCGGTGGCCATTTGTGGTATTGCAGCGAAAAAAATTCCCCCGTGGTACGGTGGCCGAGAGTGCTCAAGACACTGCAACTTAAAAAAAAAACACATGCAAATAGAAAAAATGGAGAGTATCACGCTGCAAGTAGCACAGATGACGACGGATATTGATGTTTTAGGGGACACTATAAATTGATGGACACGTGGGACATGCTTGTTTTGTAACCTTTTATGACTCTCAAAGTCACTGAAGTCGGCTTCTCGTCAGATGGAAAATATACAAAAAGTTTTTGTCTTTATTTTTCTCTTTATATAATTAATAACATCATGATATTAAAATAAGGAGAGAAAAAAACGCACATTTTAGTAAGACACGGGTGTCCCACGTGTTCGTCACATTTTAGTGTCCCCAGAAACATTCATATCCATCGTCATCTGTGCTACCTGCAGTGTGTTTCTCTATTTGATTGTGTTGTTGACAATAATCAGTGCGGCCTGGCCCCCATAAACACCCCTGGGCTGGGCTGAGTCCTTCTGACATGAAATATTAAGCTAGCTCTTGACGATTGATTGATGGGTGGATGTTGTGATATTATTGGTTTAAAATGGTTGGTACTAGCTGATGTAAGAAAACTTCTGATTTTGTTTTCCTGGAAGAAAAAAAAAAGATTGGATTTTTAAATAAAAATGTATTGAATTTTTTTTTGTATGTAAAGAAATAAAACTTTTTTTTTCTTACATTGTTAATCAGAGTCACCATGTGACTGTGGATGTGATCTAAAAGGGTGAAAAAGACATTTTTCATTTCAGCTCGCCTTTAAAAAAAAAAAAAAAACAGCAAAGAGACTTCAGTCTTTCTCTCTTATCTTTCTTTACGCTGGCAATATTTTCCCTTACAAATTCGTTTGGTTCACAAAATTGACTATCCAAGCAGGAGGTCCTAGTTCCTAAGAAACTGGAGCAGGCACAGCAGTGGCCCGGACGCTGAAAGTCATCCAAAAAGGTGATAGAGACTCCTTTGACGTTGGAGCTGTTAATTCAGATGAAAAGCTATCTCTCGGCTGGTCCCCTGCTTAATTGACTAATTTGTCGGATACATTTGGTCTATCGGCATGACAGAGGAAATCTTGCTTTTCCTCTCATCCTCTCATTGTAAATGTCCTTCTCTGGCCTGCCATCAGCAGTTGGCTGTTTATCATCTTGTCTCAATCATTAAATCATGTCACATCATACATCAAAGCTCTCCTTTGCCTCTCTGCCGTTTGTCTTCACGGTCTCTCTTTGTCTTGTTTTGGGAGTAATTTTCATAGCAAAATATTCATATTTCATGGCAAAATATTAACTTGCAAATTTTCCAGTGCCTCCTTTGTTTGTGTCTGCAATTTGTAATCATTGCAGCGTCCCTTCCTGTCCTCATGAAAAACTGTGCAGACATTAATTCATGAAGAGGGTATAATAAGGTGAGCATAATTCTCTGTCTTAGACAAAGACTGTGACAATGGTTATTTATTTATTTTTTGTAACAATTCGCTTTCCGTCTTGGTATGGTGTGTCTTGGTATATAATGTGCTGCAGGTTGCTCTGCAGCACCAAATTAAAAGGACTCTGAATTTCAGTGACTCACATGTCCACAGGCTGAGAATAGATTGATGGTGCAGGTTATTTTTCCTCCACTGTGACATTATTTGTATAACACAGTTATGAACGCAAAAACAGTCTCTCAAAGTGAGACACTGACATGATCTATCTTGGCATACCATCAGTCATCTTGATCAGATTCAATGTGATTTTCTTAGCCTCTGATCTGTGTTGCCTGAGATGAGACTTGATAACCAGAGGAGACAATTTAGGGCTTACCTTTCCTTTTGTTGATATCCACATCACAACATCCAATGTTGTCCTTATTTCCTCATATTCACCGTGTTTGCTGCTTCATCAATCTAAGCCTGCTTTCCGATAAGTGTGTGCATCCCGTCAAGCTCCACCAGTAATTGAAAGTTGCAATCGAGCAATCAGGAAATGTGACAGTTTCCTTGTTTTACAACCTTGTTTTTAAAATGACCTGCCAAGATTTCTGGTCATTATAATCGTTTATCAAAGCTGCCAAGTAGTGAGAAGCTGATTAAATCGATCTTGATACACACTACATTGCTATCCTGGTTTTATTAATTTTTCATTAGCTGAAGTGTGTGTGTGTGTGTGTGTTGTGTCTTGTGTCTTGCATTTATGTGAGAAGTGCAGCAGGTCACTGATTGATTTTAACCTGCTGTTTAATCATTGTGAAGGAAAATGCACACAGAGCAGCGGGTGTGCGAGCGTTCAATTAGCAGCCATGTAATCCTGAATGATTAGTTTACAAGAGCTCAATAGCATGAGAGGAGGAAAAGGTTATGAAGCAGCAGTCTGATGAAATCTATATCAAAATCAAGTTTTATTGATCCCTATGGGGAAATTGAGTCATTGTAGTAGCAAAAGTAATTCAGCGGGGATCAAATAAAGTGGAAGTTAAGCGCAGAAGTGAATATATATTGTTATACAATGGTAGAATACAAAGATCTTACCTCTGGTTCTTCCTTTGTGTCTAAAAATCAGTTTAGTCATGTTACATACGTTAGTTCAAAACATTTGCGTAACTTTACTTACGGACAAGAATTAATAATCAGTCAATATCCGCTTTCAGTTTCTCATGGGACGCTGGTTTCCTGGGTCAAGGGCCACTGCTTGTTTGACCCATCCACCACCCTAATCTCCTCCAACTGTGGACTTTCTCGCTCTTTATACTACGTCATCTCACATTCTTTTGTCTATCGCCTAAAAATTGAGGAGAAAAGCCTAATGTGGACGGCGTTAAATGACACGCGAAAAGCAAAAAATCGTTTTGATAACAAGCAAAATGACTTAAGACACTGGCGTGTTATTCATATGCCATGTGGTGTGACCGGGTCGCTTGGAACTCCAACCGAGGTAATACCAAAAGAGTGCCAGGTAGCAGGTACTATCCACAATGGAAAAATTAAAGCAAGTTGAGTTAAGCCAAGCCTTACTGTGCAGTGGAAAAGCAACATTAAATACATTTTGACAGAGGCTGGCTGTTTTCCCATTTCCAGATTTTATGCTAAACTAAGCTAACTGGCTGCTGACTGTTGCCACATTTAGCTTACAGACATGAGAATGGTATTGATCTTCTCATTTAATTCTCTTCCAGAAAAGGGAATAAGAGTATTTCCAAAAATGTCAATATATTCATTTAATATTGTTGTAGTTCTTGCATCTTACTTAAATAATTGTGAAAAAATGGAAAGTGTGGAGATGAAAGGGTCTTCTAATATTTATGGAGTTAGTTGATGTTACTAGTCCTGATGTCACTGACAGACACACACACACACACCATCCTGTTTTCTTTTCTCTTTCCTGTTTATGTCGTACCCAGGTGCTAAGCAAGCCCGCAAGCAGAAATCTCCAAGCAATCATCCAACCTCACACACATCATTTTCATTCTGGTCGAAATAAATTCTGAAGCAATTCTTGTTCATGGTGTGGCCCTTGCTAGTAAAATGTTAATCGTGTCTGTACGTGAGAAACCTGTTCTTCGTCATCATCACCAGGCGCTCACAATTCCATTTCATCCAGGGTATCTCCTGACTAAAGTAAAGGTCATCTGTGCGGAGAGGAGTATGACGTGAGTTGTTCACTATAACAGCTCATCTGTGAGCGTCTGCTTGGGTGTGTGTGTGTGTGTGTGTGTGTGCTGCAGCAGCTCCAGCTCGAAGACCAGCACTTCACCTCTAGCGATGCCTTTGGCTGCAAACTCTCTTGGAGAGAGAGCGAGAGGAGCAACAAGAAAGAGAAAGAGAGGGCTCACTGGGGCTGGTGAAGCTCATGCTTCATTAATAAAGCATATAGTGCGTGCATTTGTGCGTCAGTGCGTGCATGTGTGTGTATGTTTGTGCGTGAGGGGATGCAAGTCACAGTTGACTTTAATGAGAGGGAGAATGTTTTAAACAGATGTAGGGCAATCACTGATTCACAGGAGTGTAGCATCCATGTTAGTTTACCTGTAATCAGCGCTGATCAGGGGCAGAGCACACTGGGTGAGCTGAGCCCTGCTAACGGCATGAGACACTGAGGATGACTGATGAGTCAGTAGCCTGTTTGAAGCATCAGTCATCATTACTGACTGAGTGCGGAATCTCAGTCAGACCGACGTCTCCTAGAATTATTTTCCACAGAGGGATGCTGAATCTATCAGCCACCATGCCTATCTCCCTCCTTACCTGTCAGTCACTTCCAAGCATTGGATTTGTAATAACCTCTGACTCCGGTCCGGTGATGGAGTGACTGACCTCTCTGGCCACCTGTCTGTCTGCCTGTCTCTCTACTTGCAGGATATGCTGTTGACAACAGCTGCCTTTGCCCTGCTGCAAAGAAACATTCGCAGCCAGTCTCTTCAGAGATGGAGCATTTAGGAGAGTGGTCCGCCAAAATGACGTGACTCCAAATCACTAACAGTTGAAATGAATAACATTGATCATCTCGCTACAGTGCAATATCCTGCTGGGCAACCCTGGATCCTGGCATTCATGTGGATGCCACCTGACACAAACCATCTGCCCAAACACCCTTGCAGATCTAGCACCCCCTCCCCCCCTCATGGCACCGGCACACCCCGATAACAGTAGGACAATGCGTGCTGCCACACCACAAAAACTGCTCAGGAAGAGCCCGAGGAACGTGACAAAGAGCTTAAGGCGGCCACCTGGCCTCAAAATGCCCCAGATCCAAATCTGATTGAGCTACATGGGATGTGCCAGGAAAATTGCTGTTGGCATGAGGGGGTTTACTTTGTCTGAAACAATGTTTGGGTGGGTTTTATGGATCAAAGAACATCCACATGAATACCAGGACCCACTAGAACATTGTACTGTAGCCATGAACAATGTCATTCACTTCATCTGTCAGAATAAAATAAGAGCTTCAGCTTAAGAGTTGTTCAATTTAAAACCTTTTTTCCCCCTCTTTTTTAGATAGTTACTAGTAGTTGGTCATCATGGTGCTCAACTGGAAGCACAAGACCCAACAAACTATATCAGACACATGAATGATGATTTTTCTTCCTCTGTCTCAAAAGCAAAGTGTTAAAAACAAGTGGTCCAATCTGTCCCAAAACTTAGTTAATATTTCTGAAGACTGCTGTGTCACAAAGAACTGCTTAATCCCTGATTTACACGCCCACGTTGTTGGAAAAACAGAGGTATGTATGATGTCTTCTACAAGCTTTCTTTTGGAGTGAGAGAAGAAGACAGTAGTCCCAGTTAAAGCAGCCTGGATTTTGTTGCCTGTCCCAATTTGCTATGACACTTCAGCCCCCTACTTTTCATTGTGTGTGTCGCTTTGAGGTTTGTTTTATCAATCAAGACTTTGTCAACCCTTTATGACGTTTTAATCTTCTCTTCTGTCATGTGCAATACAGGGAGAGGAAACGGAGATGTAACTGGAATTGTGGGGATGTCAAATGATAATGAGTTGGTAAACTTCAACCCCGCCCCTGTGCCTTCTGTAAACTTCATACATGTGACAGCATTATATATTGCTTTTTGTCTCTATTTCTCTCTGTTAGCCCGTTCTGTATATTTAGTTTTCTGTGTGTTATCTTGATGTCAAAGACAGATTATTGGATTGCATTTTTCCTGTGTGGGTGAAGTAGAAAGGGTAATGGTATGTTACAGCTGAAGAAATAGCTAGTATCAGTGACAGGTCTCTGTGTGTATCTGTTTGTGTGATTTAGCAACCTGTGATTACCTTCTATTCTTAGAATGACTATTCTTTTAAGCAGCTCTATTTTTGCAGTTGGATTCCCCTGCAGGGCTTTTGTCATTATTTGCTTTGCTCCAGTAATCACTCGCTTCCTCCCTATAGAAACAGAAAGTGTGAAAATTGCATGCATATAAAAAGAAACACCAAGGAAGGCAGAGCTTCCGTGTGTGTGTGTGTGTGTGTGTGTGTGTGTGTGTGTGTGTGTGTGTGTGTGTGTGTGTGTGTGTGTGTGTG
>JBBPCS010005674.1:0-10326 GCA_037974645.1 Hollardia meadi
AGATAATCCACAGACCTTGTTGTGAGCAGTTTCATGGAGGAACTACTTTCTTTATGTATCACTGCGCAGAAGGAAGCTGTGTTACTATGGAGAACAAAACATAAATGTCACATAAAGTCAAAATTTAAGTTTAAGTCAAATTACATGTTTAGAATTCAGCTAACGTAGAGCTAAATTTAAGCTATTAGCTTACTTCACACATTAGCTAGCTGGGGTGCTAGCTAACAATAGACTACCAGAATTCACAAAGGTCAGATTTCCTCCCCTATTAATATGAACAGTTAGTCTGCTCTGTTAATATAATTAGGGGAATCTGACTGAAATAAAGATTAGCTAGTTCACTTCTCAGTTAGCTAACGTTACTTCACCAACAAGCTACGACTATTATTAATTGTAGTAGCTTAGAAAGCCACCGAGGAGGAAGTGTGCATCTACTCATGGACGAGAAGCTAGCTAGCTAACGTTACAGCTCAGCCGAGGAGGACACCATTAATGTTTCCATCCCGCCCTGTCACGGGTCCATGAGGAGATGCTTCCTTCTGCGCTGTGATACAGAAAGAAAATAGTTCCTACTTTCTGTTATTCCATAAAAACACCAAATACTGTCAGGTTCCACTTGTTTTAGATCTCAGTAAACTGAATCTGTGAGATGATGACGGTCACGGCTGACTGAACCTCGACTACACGGCAGCCATGTTGGCGGCTGTGAGGCTGAACAGGGGAAGAATTACCAGTTAATCTAAAGTCTGATGTTTCAATCCTGAGAGCAAAAATAAAGTGAATCAAATTGAATTTGATTGGAGAGTAAAATGAAAATGTATGTTTACGTTTTGAGGCTTCGTCACCACTCGGAGAGATTGAATCTGTAACACGGGAACACTAAATTAAACTCCTTCGGTCACTTCTGTCAGACTTCACGTAAAATCCGACTCCGTTCCTGCTGTAGTTTGTTTTTCCTCCACCTGTCTGACATCACGAAGGTGTAGCTGATGTGTGCAGCTTTACTTTGATTTTACTGACGACTCCTGAGAATGTCTTCCATCACAAATTATTATTTTTTACAGTGTATTTATGTGTTGTTGGTTACTGTTGTCTCTGGCTCTGTAATCTGCTTGTGTGACCTAGAATTTTTCTTTTAAGTGACTACAACTCAATTAAACTTGAACAAAACGTGAAACTCTACTTTTCATTCTTGACAAACACACTAAAAACGACGGATCTTGTGACAGATTGAAGCTGCTGCCGTGTGATAATTCTGTCAGGAATCATCAAAATCTCATCGGCTGTGAGAAACGACCAACGCTTGATTTTCAACGTGAGAGACGAGAAGCAGGAAGTCAGAAGCTTTTTTCTTTTCAGATGAGACCGGAGTCTTTTACACAAAGAGCAGCGGATCCGTCGTCGCTGCCTCTCGGGTCGAAAATCAAACTGTTTCACTGCTTCGTTCCGTTTTTCTGCTGCATTTTGTATTTTTTGGCTTTGCATCGTTTCTGTATTTGCAGCATTTGTTTTGGATTTTCGTGTTTGTGAGTGGTAACGTGGCTTTAAATGCAGACTGAACTGAAAAGACCATCAGAGGAGACGCTACTTTAGCTTAAAGGAAATGGTTAGCTTAGCATGAAGACTGCAAACCGCTAGCCTGGCTCTGTCCTACAAGCACCAAAGTGTAAAATCAGCAGCTGGGGGTTTAAGGGGGAGTTAACGAATGGAAACATTTTCAGCTTGGACAGAGCCGGGCTAGCGGTTTCATGTTCCAGTCTTTATGCTAAGCTAGGCTAACCAAGTCCACGGAGGAGAACCACCAGATGGGAGGTTTGGTGTTTGTTTGAAACCAACTTCCTGCTTCAAACTGAAGTCACACGTTGTGTTTTTCTCAGTGGTTTTATTATGAAGGAACTGGTTTTATTATGAAGGACAGTTTCTGTCTTCAGTCCAGCTTCATGTTGATGTGTGAGGACAGTTTGTATTTACATGTAAAATCTGTGTTGGTAAAAACAGGAACGAGTTAGTCAGCAGGTGGGAGTTTCGTGTTTGGGGGGTGGGGTTCAGTTGGCTGACGGGTGGAAGGACAGCTGCTGGCCAGGGTGAGCCTGAACCTGAAGAGCTGGAAGACAAAACACACAAATGTTGGTTAAAGTCAGTTTGTCTTCAGAGAGACTTTTAATGGAACAAACAGCTGAAATGACACAAAGTAACTGAAGGTGATGAGATAAAAACACGAGGACGATTCAGAGTTCAGAAACAGTTTGTTGTTTTTGTGTTTTACGTTAGCGGATGATTCTGGAGCTCGTTTCCGTGAATCTCACGGTTTCAGGTCAGTTTGAAGCTTTGGATGTAAATGTGCTGACAGATGATGTTCCTCTAATAGGAGCTTTGCGATGTTGAACCTGCCCAGTGAGTGTCGGAGGCTGTGATGTAGAGCTAGATTTAAGAAGCACCAGAATCCAGCCGGCTGCAGGCTCTCTGTGTGTTTTACCTTGTGGAGGTCCGATGTAGAAGTGTTGCGCTGCTCCCTGCTGGGGGTTGGAGCCGCTGCCCTGCTGAGGCGGGACGTAGTGCAGCATGACGGGCGGCAGTCCGTGACCTGCAGAGTGGTGAGGCCCCGACATTCCTCCTGCGACGTGAGCCTGCAGGGGACAAACAAGACGAGACTGAAGGACCGGACGCGTGCAAACGACAGCTGACAGACCACCTGGACCCTCGTGAGCAGACGACGTGTACGAGCTGCTGACGTTCACCTGTGACAGCTGGCCGATTGAGGGGAAGCCGTGGGGCAGCGGCTGGTGGGCGGGGAGGCTGTATCCCTGCATGGCGTAGGAGGCCTGCGGGGAGCTGTGGCCCGGCGGCAGGTGAGGAGGAGACTGGAACATGGACTGAGGACCAGGCTGACTCGACTGAGAGGGACAGAAATGAAACGCAGGAAAGGTAAAGATGAATCAGACACCGTCACGAGAAGAGACGTGTTCCTCAAGCTGTATCAAATTATTTCATTATTTCATCCAAACATTTTCTTCATGCAGCTCGAACTGGAAAAACAGCCATCAAAGTTTGATGATGTAACAAAGTCACGGTGTTCCGGACACTGAGCAGTCACACTAGACTTTTTTTTCCTAAAATCACACAGTGGGCGGAGTTATGACGGCGTTGAGTTTTTCAGTGTAAACAAACGTCACAGAGAAGGATCTTCATATTGTGCAATCTCTGTGTAAAAAGGGCTCATATGAGACCTGAAGAACATTTCTGTCCTTTTCAATGTCAGAGATAAAGTTTTAAATCTGCTACTTTGCACTTTTCTGATCATTAATTTCTCCTCAACGATAAAGAGGTGACACAGATACAGTATGTGTATATATAAATTTATATCGTCCATGGCCCTGACCTGAGTGTGTCCTGGACTGGGTGCTGTGTGCTGGGGTGGGGGCTGATTCCCAGTGGGGGTGCTGGAGGGCTGAGGATGATGGATGGAGCCGGTGTGGTGGGAGAAGGACGGAGCTGCAGGATGGAGGACAGAAGACACTGCTGAGAGTTCACACAGGTTTTATCTGAATGTTGTGACAGTGGAGTTTAGATTGACCCTCTGACCCCCCCAGTCTTCATATCTGATGGTCACTTATGGCGTTACTAAACTAATAAGATATTTCAATAATCCTCCTTCAATAGAAACACTGTGATTTGGGGCCACCGTACTAAAGGCCCAGTGAAAACAATTTACAGTCAAATGGATTTCCTACAGGAGACATCAGAGATAAAGTTACGTTTAGGCTAACACCGGCATGCTAACACCTTTCACTAATCCTTCGTTACAAGGACGGAACAAACTGAAATTCTTGATTTGTTGAGTTCAGATACATAAAAACATAAATTCTCTTCATGCTGGATGACATCAGTCCAGCTATATTGTGCTCACCAAACATGGCCTGTTGTGGCCCAGGCTGGCCCTCGGCCTGGCCGGGGTACTGGGGGCCGGGAGGACCCATCGGCTGAGGAGGGGCCCCGGACGTCAGCATCCTCGGACCCCCCTGCAGCATCGAGTAAACTGCCTGGAAACAAGAAAAGAGACCGAAGACATTTTTACTCACAGTTCTGAGAAGAAAACTGTAATCTGACGAACAGATTAGACTTTCTAGTTTAAAAACGGATTCTTAATATATTTATATTTTTAATTATTCGGGTTGCTGATAGACATCAACTCCTTTTGATTTGATTTGATTGATGTCCATGAATGAAATCACATTTGAATTTAATTTTTCAGTTTTTATTCTGTGCAGGATTGTTTTGTGACCATTTTTGGCCTCCGTACCTGTCCGTGGTAGTGTGGGGACATGGCCTGGATCACCTGACCGTACTGCAGGTAGGACTGGGGGTAAGGTGAAGCCACCAGCGGGGGTCCTGCTGCTGAGGCTGCAGCGGAGATCATGGATGAGGCTGGGGAGGGGTGGTGGTCCGGACGCTGTCCCCCCACCAGGCCTGAACCGGCAGAACACAAGAACACATTCCGAGCCGTCGTCTTTATTTAGCAGTCAAACACGCAATACATAAAGTATGGAGGACCAAAACCAAAATGCCATTACATACACCAAAAATATAAAAAATAAATGTAGGCATGAATTTATAAAATTCATATTTCTGTTTTTATTTACTTCTGTAGTGTACTATGCCCATATTTATTTACTTCACAATTTAACATTTTAAATATTTTTATTTATCTATGTATTTATTTCTGTATTTACCCTTTCCAATAATTAAAATATAAAGGTTAAGTTTAGGTTCAGGTTAGAATAAGTCTACAGGAAATGACTGTGTGTGTGTGTACCTTTAGCTCGGGGGTATTTGCCCTGGTTGATAGTTGACATGGTGTACTGGTACATCTGAGGAGCCTGCAGAGGAGACGTGACATCACTCATGAGACTGTAAAACGTTAGCGGTGACACTGAAGGGGGGAATTCACACCTGGATGGAGGGTCCTTGGATGTGGATTGGGGAGATGTAGGACAGGTAGTGCCCAGGTGGGTTGCTGTAGATGGCTCCTCCTCCTGGAGGCAGAAGCACAGAGGGGCTGGGGGGTGTCGGTCGAGGGGGGGTGGGGGTCGGTGCAGGCTTCTGTCACAGAGGAGAATCTGAAGTTACATCATTTGGCCGCCGTCTCCCTCAGTATCACCATGTTTCTGGATTTAGCAGCTTTTCTAGACACTTTGTGTTTGTTGATTTTTTACATATTTAATATCTTTCATGATACGTGAATCAGGAGGTTTTGTGCTCGTCCTGACAGACATATTTGTTTGTCCCTCATTACCCTGAAGTACACTTTCATGTCGAAGTGTTGGCAAATTGGTAATTCATTAAAACACTTTTTGCATCATAGCTGCGTGGTTGCAACTCTTTTTGCCACAGTTTAAATAAACTCACCAGGGCTGCGTTTCCCTTTATGGGAAGAAATTCTTTTGCGTTTGGGTTCAACGTTGAGTTTTTCACCTGCCTGCAAAAATAAAAGCCAACGGAACAGAAATCAAATAAAAACACTGGAGGGAGGACATGTTGTTTGTAACAGAAGTCCCTGTAGGTACTTACACTGAGGCAGCCTCCACTCGATCACTGCTCCCTGGACAGGCCTCCTCACTGCTGGGGGCCGGGGCCGCCTGGGTCGCCCTGGGCTGCGGGGGAGCTGTTGGGGTCTGGGCAGCAGGGGGCGGAGCTGCCTCTGGGGTCTGCGGCAGATCTTGTGCGGAGGAGGTGAGGGAGGTGAGAGGTTTAGCCGGCAGCGGGGAGGAGGAGGAGTCGGGGCGGTGCTGAGGAGGATCTGCAGAGGACGGACTCGCCGAGGGAGAGGAGCTGGGCTGCAGCTGAGAGAGTAAATAAATACAAATATAAATTTGTCACATTTTACTAAATTAATTAATGCCTACATTTATTTCTAATATTTATTTATTGAGTCTTTAATGGCTTATTTATTTTTTATTTTGGCAGTTTCGGTCCTCT
This sequence comes from Hollardia meadi, assembly GCA_037974645.1. Classification (NCBI taxonomy): domain Eukaryota; kingdom Metazoa; phylum Chordata; class Actinopteri; order Tetraodontiformes; family Triacanthodidae; genus Hollardia; species Hollardia meadi. Next base: position 5,977 of record JBBPCS010005674.1, read on the forward strand.
ATATCTAGTAAAAAGTAATACAACAACGTATTTTAGTTTTTCCAGACTGACCACAGAACTGTGATGATTCTCACCCTGAACTCTTTGCCGAACTTGCGGAGCTCCTCCAGCTGAGATCTCTGCTGGACCGAGGCAGCTGAGAGAGAGAGAGACGACACGGACTGAAGAACCACAGCTGAACGTACGAACTGTACAAACCCCCCCGGAGGACGGGGGCTCTTTTACCTTTGCTGCTCTTTCCTTCCTGTGGACCGGACAGACTCTCAGTTCGCTCCTTAGCTGCTGCGTTCAGGATCTCGTTCACTGTGTAGGACAAACAGACGCTCACCAGCAACATACTGACAATCTGTCAGCGCTCCGTTTTATCATAGTGTGCCGGCAGTGATGAAGAGCTCTGTCAGTTATCAGTTTTCTCATTGATCAGTCTATTCTGATACTCAATTATCATCACATAAACATTGAAAATAACTGCTTTTATTGATATATTTATCATATTAAACGTGAGTATTTTCTGAGTTTCTGTTTTATTTCATTGTAAATATCTTTGATGACAGATGGTCTCTGGGAAGTTCTGAGATTTCATAGACAAAACATTTCACTGAATAATTAACAAATAATCAATAATAATGAGGCAGTTAATTTTAAAATCTCATTTCAGTGTTTATATTTACTGTGTGCTGTCAGATGGAACATCAGCGCCACCTGCTGTCAGCTGTTCAGATCAACACGAGGAGAAAGTGTTACATGTGTTGAAAATAAGCGAACACCTCAAGCAAACGTCTCACCGTCCACAGGGAAGAGCGGGATGGGGCCGGAGGGTTTGGTGGCGGTTGCCGCGGTGACAGTGGAGGGGGAGGAGTCCGAGAGAGCGGGGCCGACCAGGGGGAGGTCCTGGGGAGGGGCGTCTGGTTTTGGAGAGCGAGAGACTGAAGGGAGGTCAGAGAGGAGAAAAGTGAAGGTTGTCGTCCTTCATCACGTTACTCATCATCACACCTGCTTCATCATCATCATCGCTACACACCAGTCTTTATTCACCGCACGGTGACGCCTCGTGGTCGAAGTCAGCCGAGCCGATTCTGAAAGCTTCTGAAGACTAAAGTGAAGCTGCCGTGTGTCGTTTCCCGCCTAAACCGTTAGACACCTGCTCCTTTTACACAGTCTGTTCAAGGCGGGAATGTTGCATCTCACCGTTCTGCATAAAAGTCATGGAGGCGTAAAGGGGTGCTCGTTGTAACAGTGGCGAGTTGACGTCTGTATAAACTCAGTGAGCCAGTGAGGCGGCAGGATGTGGAGTGTTTTTACAGTCAGACATGTCGCTGGGCTGTAAACGTTTTGCGCGCTGCTAATGCGCCGTGTGTGCCTCGTGTTTCAGACGCTCTGAGTCTTATTTTTGGAGCAGCAGAAAAGTGCCTGATGTCACTCGCGATATCCAATTGGATGAATTGAGACGCGTTCCTGCTGTGGTGGTGACGACAAATGTAACAGTTGCTTGGAAACAACGATCATGGAGGAGAAACTTGTGCTGCTGATTCTGGATACCCAGTGCTTTATGACTTTATCAACCATGAACAAGAAACAGCAGCCTGGAGGCAAGTTAGTGCAGCACTTGAGACTTTGGGTAAGTTGTTTGCTAGTATTGTTACCTAGCAACCCCTAAAACGCGCCACACGTTTTGTAGCCTGCAGACCAAACTCTGTCTGATCCGGCCTTATGTGTGCGACCCAGAACCAGGAGATTTAAGAGCAGCGAGCAGCAGTTAGCAGCTAACTCAACGAAGAAGAGACTGTGTGGAGACAACGCGAGGTTCAGGAGCTCTTTACCCTCCGAGCAGAGGACGAGATCATCGACACAGAACAGGGACTGAAAATGAAATCACAGAATAAGACAGCTGCTCGAGCTCATTCTGTTATTGCAGAGCCAATGAGCTCGTGAAGCTACAATGCTTCAAATATGGATGTTGCTGCTTCACACACGTTGAACCCAGCAGCACAGAAGATCTGTACAATCAGAAGTGGGTGGGGTCTTCTTCACGGCAGCGTGTTGGACTCGGTGTGTCGGACCTACCTGCAGGGGAGGACTGGGAGTTCGGTGTTCGCAGGTTTCTGTTGCTCTGAAGTCTCGCAGACTTCGGAGAAGTTCTACAAGTAACTGAGAGAGAGAGAGACAGTTAGAGTCAACACACACACACACACACACACACACTGATGACCCTGAACACCTCCATACCTCCGTTCACTGACGAGCGCGTTGTGTCGCTCGGCGCCTGTGGGTGGGACAGATAGTGCGGGAGAACGTGATTGGTGCGGGGAGGGCTGTCGGCTGCCGGCGAGCCGGGCGGCGGGTGTCTGGAGGGGGCCGGGGCGGCGGTCCGACCGGAGCCTCCGGACCTCACGCTGCTGCCGGACAGGCCGACCTCCCGAGCCCGCTGTGGGAGGGGGATGTATTTACCTTCCCTGGAGAATGAGATCGAGGAAAAGGAGGCAGTGAGAGGAGGTCCTGGGCTCCTTCAGAGCCGAGTCAGGAACGATAGCTCCTGCTCTCCTACCTGGTGCTGGAGGGGAACCCGGGGCTGGTTCTGTCCTCCCTCTCTCGGACCACGGAGCTGTATTTGTCCTCCTCGCACCGGCCCTCGTCATTCTCCAAAGAGACTCGCCGGCGGTACTGCAGGCTGCTCTCGATCTCGCTGGCCAAGCGAGCTGCTCGCGCTTCCCGCTGGCGGTAAACCTCAGAGTTCCCCTTCTCTAAAGGCATGCTGGGAGAGCAGGTTATAGGACGGTCAGCACAACGTTTGAACTGGGACAAACTGGGTAGTTTAATGGGAAAGACAGTTATTGACTGACTGATGTTTTTCACATTTCTGTCAGATTAACGTTTTAGCATTAGGGGTCACGATTCTCCAAACCCACGATTTTTGGTTTCAACATTTATTTTCAGCGCTGACGTCACATGTAAAGATCAACAGATCAGAAAGATAGAAAGTGTTCAGTTTGTCCAACAAATCAATGATCTCTGAAACCAGCCTCTCCTTCCAGTAATAAACTGGTTAAACTGGAGGTCTGTGGGGTGATCCTGTCTGGATGAGGTCCATTAAACTGTGGACGGACTCACGTGTAGGTGGAGAGGCTGGAGTCGTACGTGGACTTCACGCCGTACGCCTCCTCGTTGAACTTGAACATCTCGTTGGCGTCCCAACCGTTTGACTGAAAGAAAACAAAACATGAAGAAGTGGAAGCTGCCCTCTACGGAAGAGGATTAGGGCCAAATGTGAAAAAAAAAAGAGTTTAATCTGAGAAAAAAAGTCAGAATTCTGAGAAAAACGGTTCCTAAATCTGGACTCGAGAAACTTTTTAATTCTTAATGTTTAAATGATTTGATTTTGTATTTACTTGTATTATTGTTGTTTACCCCAAAGCACCCTGTAAACTTTGTAAATGTGCTATATAAATGATTAATTAAGTCCTTATTATCCTCCTACAGGGAAATATTACGATGCATCACTGGACGTCTCCGCTAAAAACAACAGAACGCAGATCAGACATCAGACAAATCCATTAACACACTTATGGTAACGTGTGTGTGTGTGTGTGTGTGTTTCCTCACTGTGTCTGACACCAGCTCGAAGTTTTCTCCGTTTCCGTTTCCCTCCCACCTCTGCAGAACCTTCTCCCGGTGTTCACCATTCACCCGCATCGAGCTGATGGCCGAGTCGGTGAACGTGTCTACACACACACACACACACACACACACACACACACACACACACGTACAGCTTTAATCTTCCAGACTGTATTTACTTCAACATAAACTGGACATTTGATGAGAAGGAGATCCAGGTTACCTCTCACAGCAAAGTTCAAGTCGACATCGCGGCAGGTCATGGTCACCAGGTCGGCGGGGCTGAAGATCATGGTGTCAGTGATATCTTCAATCCTGGGTGGAGAGGACCTGCCTCTTCCTCCTCCTCCTTCATCATCTCCATCGCTCTGTTTGTGAACAGCGTCCACAGCCAGCTCGCACTAGTCAGAAGAGAACAGGCAGAAACATCAGAGCACTCGTGCAGCTGTTGTGACTCTAAAAAGTGAAGGAAGGTGGTGAAGAAGAAGCTTTTTACCTGAGAGCTTAAAGTCTTGAAGATTCCCTCAAACACGGCGCCGTTTTTCACTCGGACGTCACAGGTGGAGCCCTGCAACCAGCAGAGAGTAGCACTGCAGTAAAATCACCAAATACAACTTTACTGATGACTCAGACTGTATATAAAGATGGCCGACAGGAGAGCCAAAACATCTGGATGGCCCCCTGGTGGCTGGCTGCAGTATAGCTCATAAACCCCTCCCCCTCCATGTTAGCAGA
>JBBPCS010005676.1:0-10324 GCA_037974645.1 Hollardia meadi
GCTTCTGATGAGCAGGTGGCACCGTGCATGGTAGTCACTGCCACCAGTGTATGAATGGGTGAATGCCTACTTGTAGTATAAAGCGCTTTGAGTGGTCAAGCTGACTAGAAAGGCGCTATATAAATACAGGACATTTACCATTTAGAGAACTACAGTACCTGTGGTTGGTAAGGTAAATGTATTTCTGCACTAAGCCTATCGTGTAGTTCTGTTGGTGTCTCCTGAGGGTTTCTTGTTCCGAACGTCCACTTTTTCCATCCTTAAAGGAACAGTTAACCTAAAAATTAAAATGTAGTCATTATCTACTCATCCCAATGCTGATGGAACGTTTCTTGGTCCACAAAACTTTTCTGGATTCTCACTGTGTGGCGCCAGTGCTAACCACTGCACCACTGTGCCGCCCATTTCCCTTTTTGTGCCCCACCAAAATAAAGGAATACCTCAAACCTAAAGAAAACAAGTAGTTAATGAGTCTTTACAGGGGAATTAACAATTGATTCATTATAACAAACCAAAGACAGCAGGTGCGTACGGGTAGGTCAGATTGCTTTGAATCTAAATACAAATTGCATGATAATTTGTTATAATTTGTAACAGAAAACCAAAAAAATCTAACTAATCTGAATACTATTCTATTACTTCAAAATCAAACACTGAAAATATTGCATGTTATACTATAGGCTAAATATAGACACAGCTGCTTTTTTTCTCCTTTAAACATCTCAACATTTTCAATGCAAATAAAATGCACAATTTACAGCTGGTCACATCAAATTACCTTTATGAAAAGACAAATTACAGGTGTACTGTGTCTTCTAGAACATGTGGCATGATGTTTCTCTTGCATAATTGTTCTGTTACATTTGATTGTTGTGCTGCACATTTTTGAAGTCGATGCAATGGCGATTTGCCAGGAAATGAACCTTCCACCTTGACTCAACACCTCAGAAGAAGTGTCAAACACAATTGTTTACTCCGCTATGACATGACCAGTCAACGAGGCAGCACCAACATCCCAACTTATTCACATTAATGCTACCATTTAAAATCAGCTGATCTCACATTAGACACTTGAACTAGTATTTTTAGACATACTGGGATTTTTAACTGAAGACCAGTTAAAACCACAGCCTTTGTGAACAGAGACACTGGACACTCAGCTGTACAGGAGGCTGATACAGACTGAGAAATAAAAGAAATGCAAAAAAAAAGTCAAGAATATTTTTTCCCATTGTCTCAGTGAGTGTAAATCCTCCTGATTTAAACTTTTAAATCCTCCTGACTTAGACTCATTGAGAGACTGGCTGCATCTACTCTCTTTTAATGCTAAAGGAAAACTGCAGTGATACGTTTGGCCAGCAGGTGGTGGTGCAGAGCTGTGTGTTTGTCTCAGCCTCCTCTCATGAGGTCTTAATTACTGATCACAGTGCACCACCGTGTCAGTAGAACATGTAGTCCATCAATGTTTATTAACATGCAGTACACTTAAACCCACGCAGGGGTGATATGAAAAAGAGCCGAGAGATGAGTATTTCCTGACAAAAACAGGAAATGATGACTAACTAGGAACAAGAAAACCAGAGCCTTACTCAGCAGACCGGGATGTAACAGGAATGTGCTCCTGGGCTTGGGGCCCTGAGAAGTAAGCGGTTTCTGGATGTTGTTGATATATGACTTGTGCTTTACATGGTTTTAACTTTCATTTGTAGATGCAGCGACGAACTGTGTTTACTGACAATGGTTTTCCAAAGTGTTCCCGAGCCCATGTAGTAATATCCTTCATAGAATCATGTTGGTTTTTAGTGCAGTGCCGTCTGAGGGATGGAAGGTCACAAGCATTCAATGTTGGTTTTCGTCCTTACCCCTTACGTGCAGAGATTTCTCCAGATTCTCTGAATATTTTGATGATATTATGGGCTTTAGATGGTGAAATCCCCAAATTCTTTGCAATTGTGCGTTGAGAAACGTTGCTCTTAAACTGTTGGACTATTTGCCCACACAGTTTTTCACAAAGTGGAGAACCTCTCTCCGTCCTTGCTTGAGAAGGACTGAGTCTTTTGAGAATGCCCCTTTCATACTCAATCATGATACTATCACCTGTTACCAATTAACCTCTTTACCTGTGGAATGTTCCAATCAGGTGTTTTTGAGCATTCCACAACTTTCCCAGTCTTTTGCTGCCCCTGTTCCAACTTGTTTGAAACGTGTTGCTAGCATAAAATTCAGAATAAGCATATATTTACAAAAATCAATGAAGTTGATGAGATGCAACATTAGATATATTGTCTTTGTACTGTTTTCATTTGAATTCAATGTCAAAAAGGATTAGAAAAAATGATCACATTCTGTTTTATTAATGTTTTACAGAACATCCCAACTTTTTACAAGTGTTAATAGTCCAAATAAATAAAAGTCTTTCTCAATCAGAATATGTTCCCGTTCCAAAGTGAGGTCTTGCTCATAACTAAGTCACTAGTAGCTTCGACACTTATTAACCCAACTCAAACTACCAGTGAATTAGTTAGAAGCAGATCTGAGTTACATATTCTTGTGGTACTGCCACCTTATACGACTCAAACTGACTGAAGTATATTAAGATCAGAATTCATGTACAACAACTTCCTTACTTACTATCAATAAGCAGTAATTAGGAGGTTATTGAGGGGAAAACAAGTTAATAATGTTGGGAAATTTATCTTGGGAATTTTTCAGGGTCCCAGCTTCCAGGTTGGGAACCACTGATGTGGTGTAAATATTTCTGAATTGTATTACTCTTTATGCAGGTAGACCCAAGGTAACAACTAATGGCAATATAAATAAACAATACTTTTTCTTGTCCCCACTGCTGCTCCCCACATGATAAACACTTTAACTGACCTTTCCTCTAACACCACAATTTTCAGCTAAACTACTGCTAATCTAGTGTACAAATAGCTAAATCATCAGGATGTTGTTCTGACAGTTTTTCATATTGTGGCTGTAATGAACACTGCAGCCTCTAGGGGGCACTAGCAGGTCTTCAGTCCTTGATGTTTCTTAGCCGTTTCAGTTTGGACAGCAGACCTCACCTCAGTGACCTCGACCCTCCTCAGGTGAACAGACCTCTGCGGGGCTGAATCTGATCCAGGTGGACGTGTTTGGGCTGATGCACCGCCCCCCCGGGCGAAGCATCAAGGTCGTCCTGTCCAAACTGTAACACTCCTCAGGCTGCAGTCTGACCGCTCTGATTAAACAACACCTTGATGACCTGCTTCCCAGCATCCTCTGCTGCTGTTGTTACAAAAACAGAGGTTAAGTTGGGTTTTATATACAGCACTTTGCATGCAGGTCATGTGTAACCCAAATGTAGTCAAAGCTGCCTAATATTTCACACACTGGAATGTTCAGTATTATTTCATGTTTTAGCAGTAAACAGCTCTTATCTGAAGAAAATGAAGAAACAGACAATATAAATAACACTGAAAAAATGGAAGACAAAATATTTCAGGCTGAATTTTCGGGAAATGTGTCCAAAACGATGGATTTTTTTTTTTTCATTTGATGGAATGTTGATGCCGTAAAAACATGCGGTCTTGGGTTTGAGCATTTCATGCATGTGTAAACATATAGATTCAGTGAGGAGCCGTAACAAGATCACACATAAAATACCTGTACACATACTAGGGCTGTCACAATGTGCTATCAGAGGTGGGGGACTCGAGTCAGACTTAAGTCGCAATTTTCAGGACTTGAGACTTGCTTGACCAACATTCATAAAAGACTCGACTTGACTTTGACCTTTGACTTGGACTTGAGACAGATGACCCGAAAAGGACTTGACATTTTTATTATTAAATATTTACATTTTTCTAGATATTCGGAAGTTATGTTTTGTTTTTGAAATATGACCTACTGATTCGTGCAATGCACGCAAACCTGGCAACCTACGGACCAGCAGAGGCCGAGGGGGTTAGTCCCAAATTAATAAGATTTGGATTGAGGGATTATCTTGTTGATGATGGTAGTAAGAAGAAAACGTCAGTATGCAAGTCATCAGAACAAAACCCACAGAGAACGGTAGGTGTCGTTTTAGCCAACTTGTTCGCTAGAAGCTAACATTAAGTTTTGACTATGTTAGACTTGGCTTCAAATCGATCGTGCATTTTATTGAGAACACATATCGTAAAGTAAAAGATGATTGCAGGACTGATCTGGTGTCATATAACCAGCTTCATGCTCATGGCTAAACTGTTACAGGTGTAACTTTAGCTTACTCATAACATGCCACTCATTTCTCTGCTGTTTTAAATGCCTCTTCAATATACCAGTAATTTGAATAGTGTACCCACTCTGGTAAAATCTTTGCTGCGTGTGTTGTTGCTGTAGTCAGTATGCTTATCATGCTCCATGGTCACTGTCATATTAGAAATGATCTAAAATGGCTATATTATAATTTCAGATCAATAATATCAATCTGTTGTTTCGAAGTGGAGTATGATGAGCCGGTGCAGCATGTTACATTGTCATAGGTGCCAATTCCGTGGGTGCTCCGGGGCTCGAGCACCCACAGAGAATGCCGAGCAGCCACGTGTACAGACCGGGCTAAATTTACATTGATTTGATATCAAACTTCACGCTTGGTGGTAGATTGGATCAAATGGAGGGACTACGCATCTGTGATTGGTTATTTCGCAGTCACTCCCCTGCTCCAAATCCTAACCACCAATCAGAGCGTCGCTCCGGACGATCCAATGGTATTTACCAAACTCCCCTCCCAGCATACACTGCATGTGCGTAAGCCTTGACCAGATAGAAAATTGGCCATAGCAAAATGGACAAATTTGTGGTTAGAAAACCAAAAACATCAAATGATGCAACGATATCTACCAGTGCACCTTCCAGCTCCACCAGTGCCTCCAGCAGTGCCCAGTCAACTAACAACAGTAACAAAGATACGAACAACTACAGCAGCGAAGATGGAGGAAGAAGGGAAGGACTTATCAGGCTAGTTGGAAAATAAAATTCCCCTGGATAGTGTATGAGTCCACAAAAAACTGGTATTTTGTAAGGTTTGCACTGCAGTTAAAAACATGAATGCCCCGCTTCCATCATCAACATACTGGTATGTTGTGTCAGTGTGTGTGTGCACGTGTCGGTCGTTGCTGTTAATTTCCTAAGGTGCTGAAATGCATGCATTTCGCTACTTTTTCCAAATCCATATGGCAACAATTTGTGCGGGCAATGGTTTTTGCATTTTGGGCATGGGGTCGGGCTTTCAACTTTTTGAGCACCCACTGGCAGTAACATAAATCGACGCCTATGGTAGTGGTCGATAAAGTTTTGTTGATGTAATCCAGTTTTCTGCTGAACTGATATCTGTGTGTTTGGTTGATATATATCTGTGATTTGGTCTTCGTAATATTTGTTTTATTTGTTTATAGTAACTCGCAGTAGTAAGTCGCCATGATCTTGCTCCCGTGTGCAACTCTCGTGATATTGATTGCTACTTAAAATGCCAAATATCAGAGAGATTTATAAGATATAAGCAGGCTCCAACGTTAACATTAACGTTGAAAATTAAACTCAACTGTTCGTGGCTGCTGTCTTATAAATAATTTAACTGGGATAGATCATCAGAATTTGGTATGACTTGACTCGACTTGCTTGATTTTCACCACAGTAACTTGAGACTTGAAGGTAAAGACTTGAGACTTAATTGTGACTTGGACATGTGTGACCTGTCTGTATCTCTGTGTGCTATCAATAAAATAATGAACGAAATTCATCTCAATAAATGTTTATTTTCTCTTTTTGGGCAATTCCACTCAGAATAGAAGTGTAGGGAGATGGAGAGAGTCTTTAACCATGACTGTACAAAAGTGTAAAACAAGAACAATTACATTTAATTAATAGTGAAAAGGCAAACAGATGAACAAAAGACCCACAAGGCCTAACATCTGTGCTAGATTACTTACACAATATTATCATATTTGTATTATTAACATGATATCAATGTTTCATTTTTAAACATGGTTATTGCTGCACCCCTACTACATATATAAGATATATTAATGCCATTTAAGGGGGAAATCACGGTCCTGGTGGTTATAGGTGAAGAGTGTGCACCGTCTCTTCTTCTATCAAATGGTTTTCTTCTCAGACATCAGGCAGAGATGATGTGAATCTGCTGCTGATGAATCTGTTCATCCTCTGACCCAGATAGAAACTACACAGCTTCACTTTTTATTCTCCTCAGTCTGGACTCGCAGCTTTCAGCCTGGGGCTCTGAGCCAGGGACTCGCACTAAATGGAGGTTAGCGGGATGAACATGATGATAATGTATATAAATATAAACACTGCCATAAATCTAAAGTCTGCCTGGCAGCGTCCATCAGATCTATAATGCTGTCTGATCTCCCTGCCAATGATCTCGCTGTTTCCTCAAAAACACACAATAAACAAAAACGCCTCGGGGGAGGAAACAGAGCGGGGGAGGACAACAAGGGGGGAAGGGGGGAAACAGGCTTTCACTGTGAGCAGAGAGCTGTCGGTTCAAATCCCACAGAGAAGAAAGAGATCTGAGGATTACGAGGGTGAATGCAACAATGATGATGCTGCCGAGGTGCTGCTGAGCAAAGCCTGAGGATCGAATTGTAGACATGACAAATCATAGAATATGATGATAGTAGCTAAATAACATGACTTACATTATATCTAAAATTATTGAACATTTTTTAAAGAATAATTCAAACTCTTTAAGGCTCTTAATTCCTGGAGTATTTAATATTCCTGAACATTTGCGATTGAAACTGCACAAATATTACAATTACGTAATTTATGCTCCACAACTACATGCTCATTTATATGAGAACTAACTAACTACAAACAGTTTATATGAGTGAATTCCCATGTGCACACTATCTAGTAATTTGTGCTCTAGAATTATTCATTCCTGCTCTTGAAGTTCTAAAATCACATCATTCATGTTCAAAAATGACTCAATTTATGCAAAAGAATGTATGTGCACCAACACGTTGCACCAACAGTGCTGCCGTTAACAGGAGCGGGAGCTGCTGCTGAAACCCCCGCACGGAGGAGGGCCGGGGAGAGCGCCGTGGACCCGCAGGGTCGACAGGTGGCCTTCCAACCAACGCTGGAGCAAGGGAGCACCTGGGCGTCTGTCGTTTCCTAGCTAGTGTAAAAAATTAAGTTGTTGCAGTATTTATTTTATTTTTTTTGTTTCATGAGGTTTTCAATCACTTTAATTGTTACTTGGGTGGCTAAACTGTTAGCTACGAGCCAATGACAACTAAGACTGAAGATGTGTGTGTTGCACGTTCTATGGCAGGCAGAGTGGACATATATTTACTTCACATAGTGTATTTGAGTCATTTATGAACTAATTTAATTCTGGTAGTTTTCCATTTGTATTGTTTTGTGCTGCTATTTTACATTAAATTTTTTGGCAAGTGTTATTTGTTTTCCCCTAGAAAAGGGCGGGAACGTGTTGGAAACCAAAGTTCCTGGATGTGTCAATCTGATGTATATTCACATGACGGCCATTTTCCTGTGATGTCACGCTCAGAGCGGGAAGCTCAATGATGTTGTACTGCTGTGTCTCAGGTTGTAAGACATACAAACGCAGGGAATCTGACAAATCATTATCATTTCTTCCTGATTGATTAGCAGCTGAAAAGACAATAGATAGTGACAATCTTAGATGGACGTGGGGCCATATTTCAAGGTAAAATAACCCATTAGCTACCGTCAGACAACATCTAATGTTAGCATTAAACCACAAGACGTCACCTTGGGTTTTGCATATCGAGATGGGCATTTTTGCAAAATAATTGGCAGATTAATCAAAAATGAAAATAATTGTTCAGCCCTACATCTAATAAATAAATAAATGAAGCTGACTGCTGATCCCTGGGTACAGGGCCAGATAGACTCATGCTCACGGTAATAATGTTTACTGGGCATGGGGTCACTTTTCAAAACCTTTTGTTTGTTTTTCTTACTAAAATCTCTCTAAACATTGTCTTCTGACCATCCTGTTGCCAAAATCCAACTTCAGAGGAGAGGAGTTCATAAAAACTTTAAGATCATCTGAGTCACAAATATTACTGTTCCCGCAGAGCAATTAATGTAACGAGAGGTGCAACTGATTTACGGACTTTCTTTACCCTGGGTTTCTCCTACTGCTACACGCAGTCTGCTCCATCTGAAGCTTGTCGGGGCCATAACCAGATGATTAGTCATTCAGTCATATGCTCGTTTACAGTACATTTAGTATACTCCTGAAAACACTAGCATTGATCAGTAACACAAAGTGATCTTTGTATCAAAGATTAATTAAGATCTCAGGTCGAAATCACACATAGGTTGACATACCATCTGTATGTATACTACCACTATTACTATAATCCAACTTTATTACGATTTGTTAGTTAGATTTAGGTATTTGCTCGGCTGAAAATCAGGAGTTTGAGCATAAAACTCATTCTGACCTCACACATCCATCACAGCTGCAGGACTGCCAGAGTTGTTAAAGTTGAAAGTTTGGTCTTTAAGAAAACTTCCATAAATTTCTAGTTCTGGTCTGGTTGGACAACAATTTCTGTTCTATTCCAGGAGACAAGGAGCACCAGATGAATGCTGATCTTCAGCGTGTGTTCGTGTTTATTTATAATAAACAATAACAGGTTTCTCAGTAAACACAAACCTGTGATTGTTGTTTCTGTCTGTCAGTGTCACCGTGACGCACTCCTGGGTGGAGACCGTGTGACATCACTCCTCTGGGGTTAAAAGGCGATGCTGTGACACACCATAACCACAACGACAGGGTTTCACCTCCTCTTTCCGTGTGTGTGTGTGTGTGTGTGTGTGTGTGTGTGTGTGTGTGTGTGTGTGTGTGTGTGTGTGTGTGGTTGCTGAGGTGTGTGCTGTGGGTTTGAGTCATGTCTGACAGTTTAATTCCTGACTGATGTCATGAGAAAGTCTGTAAGAAAACAGGCAGCAAGCTTTAACTTTAACACACAGACTGCATGTTGTTCTCATGTTTTATGAATCACTTTTATGTAGAATTCACCTCACCTCCAACACGACTCAAGTCTGAATAACATGAAGGCTTCAGCAGCACAGCGTTTAAATACAGAGATCTTCACTGCACATCTTGTTCTGCCAGTGAAATAGATTTATCACTTACCTCTCTTAAAGATAATAAAATCAGTTGAATAAACCAGAAAAACCTGTAAGGGAAGCAGTGGCGGAGATTCTTCTCATGTCACATCAATCTATACAAATTCAATTATGTCTCAACTATTGACATAAATAAAGATGGACTACGAGTCTCCACTTCCTCCCACTGTACAAAAGCCAATATATCCCTGATACGAGCGCTGCCATCTTGCGATGGTGACGTGGGGATCGAATATTCACCGATACACTCGCCAAACTCAAATCACGAGCAGGGCTCAGCTGTCAGTCATTCACCTCCTTTTTATAGCATCAAATAACTAATTAAAACCAAACTGATCAGAAAAATGAACACTTGAACAAACATCAGCATGATAGGAACTACCTAAAATGACAGAAACCATCTTTGGGAAAAAAATTATTTGACATGTATCAAGTCGAGCTGAAATGAAAAATGTCTTTTTAGTAACTCTTTTAGATCACATCCACAGTTACATGGTGCCCTTTTTAACAATATAAGCACAAAAAAAATTACCAAAAAATCAATTTCTTTTTTTTTTCTATTTTGAAATCAAAATAAGATATTTTTTTTCCTTCTTGGAAAACAAAATATGAACTTTTCTTACATCAGTTAGTACCAACCATTTTCAACCTATATCACAACATCCACCCATCGATCAATCTTCAATAAGAGCTAGTTTCATATTTCATGTCAGAATAGGGTGACCAGACATCCCCGTTTTCCAGGGACAGTCCCCGTATTTAGTGGCCTGTCCCCGGCTGGAGCTGTCCCCAGAAATGTCCCCGTTTTTGCGGGCCAGCCCTATGGGTTGTGTCTGACTGACTGAGTGAGCAAGTAAGTGATGAAGTTGCGGGATTGGTCAGTTGAGTGGCTACATCATCAGGGGGCGCTGCTCTCGCCTCGCGCATCACAGATGGCGTGTGTGTCTGAGTTCAGTGCGACTCTGAGCAGCCGGTTGTTTCTGTCCACTCTCTCCTCGCTATACGCCTGTACGTTCACAAAGTAAAGTACATCGGATCCAAACAGAATCTGATGTGACTCGTTGTGTTTATTCCTCGAGAGCCTCCCCTCTGCCCCCGCCCCTCTGTCCGAAAGCTCCCCGGAGCTCAGCAGCTGTCTGCGGGC